>JAOVVB010000018.1:5668440-5687515 GCA_028570985.1 Heterobranchus longifilis | reverse complement strand
GGAATGTTTCCGGTTCACTCCTATTTATAACCTGCAGGTGCGCTTCATCAGATGACGTCACCTGACCGAGGTTATATGTGCCAAAATTTGGCGTGTTTGATACACACATGCTTCACAACCGGCAACACAGAAAGATGTTCCCATAGCATTTTGAAAGGGAACTGCTTTTTTTCTTGTTAACCTAAAGACAGAAGTGAGGCCGCTGAGGAGATGCATGTTTATAGCAAACTTGTTTTGTGGACATAATACAGCATTCATTGGTACTGTACATTGACTGAAAAAAAAACCCAAAACATTTATAATTACAATAAAAAAAAAAAAAATTTTAAATCAAACATTTTGGGTAATAAAAATAATCATCTACAGTAACAGTAATTTGGGAATTCATCACATTAGGACATGTTACATCAACTCTGCCGCTGATTTCTTGCACTGCTGTGTTTCTTACATTCAAATATGGGTTTAAATGGATATAGTTTTGTTTTATTGTTTTTTATGTAAAATGCAAGACCATCTGTGAAACCTAAATGTGTTATCTATATAAATGTAATTGCTATTCATCATCATCATGTCCTAAGGGCAGACAAACTTTTGTACTCGAGTGCAACATGCAGCCCATCTGTTGTTTTGCACAACGTGTAATTCATCCATTACTAGGGTTTAAAGGAGCACCACTGATATTATTTAGGTGATGCATTATTTTCAGCAACAGGAAATTTTATTTCATGCGTATCATCTAGTTCTTCATTAATATCAGGGTCTGATCATAGGATCAGACAACAAAATAATGTATTGTGTAGAACTGATGTTTTTTTTTATTGGGAAATTTTGATGTGCAAAATAACAGATTATAATTATATGGATAAAATCTTCCCTTTATTTCTCTGTATGATCCCCTGCTACACTAATGCACCGTCAAGGTAGAAAATCTTCTCAGTACACCAGAGCCATGATCGGATTATCTGCTTCTCATCTGAACTGCTGGACCCCCAGGAACATCTTTAATGGTCCAAACATGTGGAAATAGCTTGAAGTGAGGTCAGGAATGTACAGGGGATGTGGCAATAACTCCCAGCTGGGTTCCTATAAAGTGCAAGGGGTGTTGTAAATTATTATGCATACAGTGTGTACAGTTCCCACAGATGCACCTCTTCCGCAAGTTGAAAACAAGTTCAAATATTAAAGGATCAGGCATTACATCGCAAGTCCTGGTTTGCCTTGATGGCAATAGTATACATAGTAGTATACATAATATACCTTTAAAATGCACATAATGTGGGGTTGAAGTTTTGCATATCTTATTGTTTAATTGAAATACTACAGAAAATGTCCTTTTACAGATGATTGAAAAAAGATAAAGTCAAAATATGGTTGACGGTTCTTGCTGATCTCATCAAGTCTGATCTCATCATCCAACACTAATTGCTACTGAATAACTGTTATTCTTGTTTTTCCATACATTTTCATACATAATGCACAAGGGTGGAAAATAGTTACATGAAAGTATAAAGATTTAATGCAAGTATCCAGCCAAACAATGTAAGTAATGTAAGTAGAATGTACTGAAGTATTAAAAATATAAGCGTAAATGTTTATACCTAATGAAGGTAACTTAATATCATATTTTCATCTGGAATATTTTTTTTAATCAAAAACGTTTATAAAGTTCATTCTAAAGCATGATATCAATATATGATCTTTTGCCTTAGCTAGAATTTGACTTGCTTTTGAAATTGAATGTAGTCTAACCTGGTGTTAACAAAAAAAAAATCAATACAGTCAAAATAGTCAATTGCTGGATAAGTAAAAAAATGTTTCCTTTGAGGTAATAAATCCTTTCAGGCTGACACCAGAGTACACCCCCAGAGGCCCTGCGGAGCCATGCCCGAGGGGCCAGAGCTGCCCCAGGTGCTGCAACAGGAACCCAAACCTTAGGTGGTTTTAATGTTAATAGGATTTTATGTTATGGTTAATTGGAGAATTAGAATAAGTAGAATAAGAAGTTACAATTTCTCAAGAATTGTCCACCCTGCTAATGCACAAGCTTCAGTTATTGAATGTAGCACAATTTCCAACTGTATTTACTGACATCGTTCTCACAGACCTGGATACCACATTCTGCCATTTAATTGTCACTTTAACCATTAGTCCT
The DNA here is from genome assembly GCA_028570985.1 of Heterobranchus longifilis. Taxonomy (NCBI): domain Eukaryota; kingdom Metazoa; phylum Chordata; class Actinopteri; order Siluriformes; family Clariidae; genus Heterobranchus; species Heterobranchus longifilis. The sequence goes on along the minus strand of JAOVVB010000018.1, from coordinate 5,685,363 downwards.
ACTGCAACAGAGTTGAGTAGTGTTTTTGGAGTGTAAAACACTGCAGCTCGTTTGAAATGATACAGAACCAGTCAACACCTGATGGACACCTATAAAAACCACCAACCTATTTCATCAATTAAATCAAGAGATAATTAAATCGTTTGGACAACTGACCCAAAAACATTATAATTTTATTTTTGACCTAAGTCCTGACCCCCAAGCACTGTCACCGCCCACCTGTTGGGTTGGGGGTTCGAGTTTGACCTCCAGTCTATTTGTTTATAGTTTGCATGTTTTTATTTATGCTTGATGGGTTTTTTATTTACCCTGGCTTAGAGACGTAAGCTGTAAGTTGATTGATGTTTCCGAATGGCCTGCAGTGCATGATTGGGTGTGTGTGCTTGTGCCCTGCAATAGTTTGGCCCGAAATCTTACTATGGTATGTACTATAGTTTACTATGGTAATCTATAGTACATACCACAAAATCGATTAATCCCAAAGGAAATTTCGAACATCCAGTAGCAAGGATAGTAACATAATAGACAAAAGATGTCGTTGCAATTGCAGATCGTCAATGTATAGTGTAGACCAAAAAAAAAACAAAAAAACATGCAAGACAACCATGCTACTACTGACAGAAATGACTAAGAGAATAAGAATATTTTGTAAAATATGTATAAACATATAGAGAATGAAAAGTGAATGGGTGAATAAATGTTAGTGGATAGATGAGTGCAAATTGAGATGTACAATGAGTTATAGTCATTGAAAGTGACAGCAGTATTAGACAGCACAGTAATGCCATATTGTTACAGTTGTACTTCAGACATTACCATGGAAGGCGCCATAGGACTTTATATATAGAGTACCAGGGTAGATAGATACTATGGCACTTTAGTGGGTACCATGGTAGTTCTATGGTACTATGGTCACAACACATGGTCACAACACATGTGGTTGTGACCCCAATTTTGTGAACCCCTGGGTTAAAGTAGGTCTTTTTATTAAGTCATTTGTTGCCCTGCACCTCAATTCAATTTTTTGGGCTTCTATACAATGGACTTTCACACAAAGCAACAAACATCATATTCTACTGATTTCTCTGGATCAGAAAGTTCAATCCAAAGGTAATCCAAGAAAAAAGACAAAAAAACACTATGGAGTCAAGAGTCATTGCCTAAAGGTCCAGCAATGGCTTTCTGACATCTGAACCCACATCCTGTTTATTATAAAACAAACAGGATTCAAAAACCCACAATGGGAAAGAAAAACCCAATAAAGAACATTACCACTAAAGAGAGTGTCTTGAGGTTCCAAGTGTAATTTCTCATACAGCTGTAATACCAAAAGGAACACATGTTGGGATTTAAGCCTTAAGGGATTCGAGGTCATTATACTAGCTGTACAGGATAAAACGAATTTCCCATAGAAATCAGTCTTCTGTAGAAACGGCTTGTCGTTTCACCGGCGCAGTCTGCTCAGAATAAATGATTGCATGTGAATCGCATCAATATTTAGAATAAACTACATATCTCTACATCATGCATTATTCTTTAACAATTTTTAACTGCCTGGCTGGACTACTGATGTCTTAGTGACTTCACAAGAGAGAGCAGAGCTGCAAATCAATCAATTATGCAGCGAGAGCCTTCACTTCCTGTCAGAATTTACAAAGCTGTTTGTGCAAAGACTCCTTATGCGAGCAATAAAACCTCTCAGGCTGCAAAGAAACTGAACATAAGTCTTTATTCAAGTATGAAAACATAAAGCACATATTGTAGCAGACATGTTGTCATGTACAAATCAACACAGTCATATAGGCAAGTTATGAACTTTGTATAACAATCGATTATCTTTAAGAGGTTTATTTCTTTCTGTTTTTAACATGAACTGCATAGAATTTTGCATGACTGGTGTCACTAAATCATCCAAAAAGGATCTTTGTATTGGTCCCTTAACACAAAATGAGGAGGGAGATTAAACAAAAAGAAACATCTCAGACAGCTTTAGACATATTGAGTCATTTTTCTTTCCATTTCTTTATAATATTGTTAATTTTAGAGCCAATCAGGCATAATCACTATTTTTTTATATAAGCAGAAAAGGTTTTAATTCTGTAATAATGAAATAAATAATCAGTTATTTTATATAGGTACTATAATATAATGTTCTTCACTTTTTATCAGAACGTGCTTCTGGCTATAACCAGCGACCCACCTACTACGGAGAAATCCTTTTTCACTCGTCAGAACATGCTGCGATCTTTAGTAAACCATCCGATAACAGACTGAATGAGAAAATAAATGTTCTGCATAATTTTTTTTTCTTTCTAATTCACTACAGGGATCAACTTCAATGAATCAAATGGCTGTATAATTGCACCAGGAGTGTGTCAGTATAAATGAAGAAAAAGCTTACTGACATGAAATAAATCCAGCGCCTGCCGTTTGATGGATCTGAGGCTTAAGTGTGATTCTTCCATTGGGAAAGAATCTGATTGTGCCTTTCATTTGATTTGGGATAGTCTACAGAACGTTTTTTTTTAATGACATCATATAGAAGTTTGCACAATCAAGTCAACAACAGACATGCAAAAGAAACCTTCCAAACATTTTTCATTCCTTTTTCTTTCTTTTCCAATTCTTGTCTTTTCCAACCGTTAACCGAAACAGAACTTTCAACTAATTAATAATAGCTGCACAAAAAAAATCTATACACTGAAACAAAAGAACTTTTTTTCTGGATGAGAAAAAAAAAGACATATAGGGATTGACATCACCTCTTAGCTGTTAAACTGGTCCTCTACATCTGCAAAATGCTGCATATCTGAAAACAGACCAGAAATCAGCTCCAAACATTAACAATTAACATACATATGTGACTGCAAAGTGCCTTGTAGTGCTGCATTAAAAAAAATATATAAAAAATAAAAACACTGCCCAGGATCGGTATAGCTATGGGGTCGCTTTCTTGGCCCAGACAGTGGCTAAAAGATTAACAAGTCACAAAAAACCTGCTGGATGGAAGAAACAAAAAAAAAAAAGCCATTTGCCTAGGACATGAAAACAGTTCCCTACTACACCAGCAGAAAGATGTTAATCAGCACTTACTTCATTTCAGAGTTCAACAAACCACAGAGCTTTAGACTTTACTCTTAACTTTTCAAAGTGCTATTTCTGAAACCAATAAACATGTGGAATGCACTGCACTCATTTATAATGTGTCACTTATTGCAAGAGAGCAATCACTTTTTCTTCAAACAAAAAAAGAAACCTATCGACACAAGCTCAGTGTTTGTAAAAAGCCATCTGACCAAACAGGTACTGTAGAATGGCTGTGATTGACATTAACACAGTGAATCACTAGGTATTCTGTGGTCAATCTGATCCACTTGCCAGGTCGCTAGCTGTCCTGATGTGCCGAGTCCCAAAGGATCAGTCAGCCGTTATTCCTTTTTCCCGCAGCTCCTCCGTCACCCGCACGAGGTATGTAGGATCTGGGTAACCAAAGCTGTAACATACGAAGAGCAGATATACAGTACCAGTGAAACATTTGAACACATTTGGATTGACACAGTATTGTCAAGTGCATTGGGAAAACCCATCAAGCACCATGACGAAACTGGCTCTCATGAAGTCCATCCCAGGAAAGCAAAACCAAAATTTACCTCTGCTGCAGAGGACAAGTTCATTTAGAGTTGCCAGCCTCAGAAATCACTAATTAACAAACAGCAATTCAGATTAGAGGCGTTATGAAGACTTTACAGAGCATAAGTAGAAAACGCATCTCAATATCAACTGTTCAAAGGAGATTATTGCATATTTTGGATAACGTCTGCATTGTTTTACAGTGTAGAAAGAAATAAAAATCATGAAAGAACATGGAATTAGAAGGTGTGTGTGTGTGTGTAAGATGTGTTTTGTGTAGTATAGTGTATGTAATGTGTATCCATTGTGTACATTTTGCAAATGACCCAAATTATCTGACTTCGGGCTATGTACCAAAAACTCTGGTGAAGACTCACAGGCAGCAAATCTTAACCTGTGTGCCAATTTCCAATTTTTATTATCAGACCGATGGCGATGATGTCATAGTCATGTTGCTTGATGATGTCACAGTGCTTGGGCCCTGATAACATTTTTACCATTTGGTCACATTTGTCACAGGAGTTCCTCATCATACGAACTTGATGCCTCGAAGCATCCAGCTTTTGGAAATACGTCAAGACAAAAAGCTTGCCAAACAACATGAGAGTTAGTGTTATTGGTGATACCACTTCAGAATCAAAATTCACATGCTGGGAATTGAAGAAAAAAATGTTCAGTTGGTTTAAAGACTTTTTGGATGGAACATCACAGACGGTCCTCAATGAATGTAACAATAGACAGTGTCATAATTAAATTTTATGCCATACAGTGAGGTAATAATATATTTTAATTTGATTACCAGATCATTAGTAGGATGTACACTATAGTCTTGATTCAAAACTGCAAGAAGTTGCTACCAGGCAGAAAGAAAAATGGAATTTTACCACAGAAATTTTACTACTATAGTTTATGTAAGTAGAAGAGATGACTTTTTCTAACAAGACAAAAGTTTAATGGTTATAATATTTTTTAATCATATTGTAACCATAGAAACAGTTAGAAAAAGTTCCCACTAGCAAAAGCACAAATCCAAGCACAAATTTCATTCATGTTACGTCAGAAAAGCATGAGCTTGAGGTATGGGTAGGAAATTCTGAGTACCATCTAGATTTTGATGTAAATATTTATTGAGGGACATTAATAAAACAAACAAAAAGCAAAAAATATAGTTGCAAGCAACGATGAGCGGGCCCAAGCACCTGTGCCATCGCCTCCCAGTGTGCCTTTTGAGCACTCTATAAGACCTCTAAAAGGTCCAGGATGCTGATGTCACTAAATATGGCACAAGTTTAAGGCATCGTCACGGCTGGACGTTTCTTTCTGGTGTGCCCGGGCGGTGATAACGCAAGAGCTTGTGCTGATCACTGCCAAATGTGTGCAACATACAACCTGTGTGCCTTTTGAACATGTTAAGACCTCCAAAAAGCCTCGGTTGCTGATGTCACTCAATGTGGGCCGGGTCTGGTGGCCATCGCAATGGCGCAGGTGCTTGGGACTGATCATCGTTTGTCTAGGATGTGTAGTGTGTGTGTGTGTGTGTGTGTGTGTGTGTAGTGGCATCATGTGTGTAGGATGTCTAGTGTGTGTTTGTGTATCTAGGGTGTGTGTAGATTGTATGTAGTATATGTGTGTAGTGTGTGTGTAGGATGTGTACTGTGTGTATGTAGTGTAGGATGTGAAGTGTGTGTGTGTGTGTGTAGTGTAGGATGTGAAGTGTGTTTGTATGTGTGTGTGTGTGTGGTATGTGTGTGTGTGTGTGTGTGTGGTATGTGTATGTGTGTGTGTGTGTGTGTGTAGGATGTGTAGTGTGTATGTAATGTGTGTCGTTGTGTGCGTTTTGCAAATGGGCCGAAATATCTGATCTCCTGTTGAGTTGAGCCAATGACATGCATAATGAAAATTGTTCAGTTCAATGAGATCTAGAAGTGTACCGAGTTTGACATGTATACTGTACATGCAAGTGTGTATGAGCTATGTAGCAAAGTCTCCTGTGACGGCCCTGAGCCATGCTCAGAGCCCAGACTCGCAGGCCTCATAATGGGGTAGGGTTCTAACCTGTGTGCCGATTTCCACACTGTCAAAACTCCAACTAGATAAATATTGAATGAATTAATATTGTATTGTTGTATTGTAACTTCTTACAGTGGTATTTGTTGAGACAACAAGTAACATTGTGTTCTTGAAAACTTTGAAGACACGGACTGAATAAACAAACAAAAAAAATCAAGTTGAGCCAGCAATTTACCTTCACTGAGAGATGCAATCATGTGATTTATAAGACGGATTTCCACCGGCTGCATGAGCAAACAGAAAAACCCAGAAGTGTCTAACCGTTAAGGAGTAGTGGCGCTTCAGTACTCAGTAAGTTAAGGGAAATAAAAACTTCCCGAGTTGCAAATGCTCATTTACAAGTGTTACATCAGTTAACTTATTCGTATGAAAACCGGTTAATTTAAAACATCACTCCAAACATGTAGTTACTCCTGAGAACTTAAATGAAGAATAAAGTAAAACCCTTGTAAATATGAAATAGTAAGCAGCTTTAACCCATCATTAGAATTCCAGAGTTTTGTGTATTTTATTCACTGGTGGTATACAAGCCTTATTAATATCATTTATTTATATCATAACTAGATATTCTGTGAAATTTATTTATATTTGTCTTAACAAGATTGTTCTTGTTCTCTTTAACCGAGCTCTGCTGTGGAGGATTGGGGACAGAGGGTTGACGGTTGGCCTTTTGGAGGGGACTGTAGTCCTTGAGGGTCTGGGTGACTGTGCAGCAGCTTTAGGAGTGATGTTTGGTCAGGTCTGTGCTCTAAACATTGAATTACAAAAGGATTGGAAGGACATCTATGAAGCCATCTGAACGATTTCTATTGTACTTGGAAAGACATCCTCCCATCAGATTCATATGTTGAGAAACAAACTTTTGTTCCCAAAGACTCTTTTTTTGTGTTTGACATGTTGGGTAAAAAACTGTTCATCTTTGCTAGTTTTTAGAAATGGATATGATATTGCAATATAAAAGAATCATTAAGTGTTATCCAGGTATTTTATTTACATTTAAACAAAAAAGAACCTGTATTCTCCAGTTTTATGGAGATCCACTGATTTAACTTTGACTAGTATTGGAAGAATAAGTTTTTTTTAAAGTAATGCTTGTGTGTTTTAATTGTTGGAGTATTGTAAGGTCAAATTTTTTTTTATAGAAAAACAATCACTTGAACCAGCTACATCAGTGGGAGTCATCCTATTTTTGAGTAGATAAAAAGTTGGGCTAAGTCAACACTAGAAAAATATAATTGGGCCCACAACCAATACTTGAGCTGACTTAAATATTTGAATTACAAGTTGAGTCAACTTAAGGTTTTGAACTGGGTACACGTTGTCTCAACTAAACTGCAATAGGAAGTATTTTGTTTGGCCAGCAAATTTCTCTAAAAGTTTAGTAAACTTAAAAGAAGCTGTGCAACTTGTTACTTAACCTTTTTTTAAACTGCATGAGTTTTTGAGCATGTTAGGCCCTCCAAAAGAGCCAGGATGATTGAAAGAAAAAAGAAATAGAAGAACAAGAGGGCCTTTGCACATTATGACATCAGCACTATTAAAACAGCATTATGAGAGCGATAGTGATGATGTCATAGTGCTTGGGCCCTAATAATACTTCACACATTATGACATCAGCACTATATGACTATACGTGCTGATAGTATGAGTGCTTCGGCCCTATGAGTGTTGTTGGTCTTTTAGCTGCTCGCCCAGCAAGGGGTCACCAAGCCTGGATAAAATGGGAGAGTTGCGTCGAGAAGTGCATGGGCCCTAACCATGTTATGTTTAAAGGCCAAATCAGGACAGACCAAGATCAACCCCAAAAGCAAACCAATTGCAATGACTTTTTTGATCAGATCACTCAGGCCAGATATGTCACATCTTTACTGTGTTGGTTTTTACTCGGTTCAAATATCTAAACCACTATGAATTTTCTTTGGATTGTAATCATGGAACCGAATCTTGATTGACTTCTTTAACATCACCATAGTCCTACAACATAAATAATTTAGACAAGGCCAAAATAATTTAGACAAAGAAGACCACCTCTCTTCAGAAAGGGTTCCTGACTTATACAGCCAGGCCATGTTCCAATTCAGCACTCCCTCTGCTTATAGTCAAGTACTGTTAAATTATTAATGTCCCATTATGCTTGGAGTGAAGCAAACTATCTATAAGATCACCCACATGACAGGGAGTATCACAGCAAAAACTGGTTTTATCAACAATAAATAAATATAAGATGGCACACCTTCGTGGTCCACCCAATATAGCGGTCTTGTGGTGGATATCATTCCATGTGATGACATTATGCATGCCTGTGGTCATAGAGGTTCCTATAGTGAAAATTAGCCGCTGTGCAAAAGCTCGCCGTAGCAGACGCAACACACGGTTACCCTCAGGGCTGTCCGGTAAGTAGGCCACGCGATCAGTGCCTGGATAAAGCACACCAGGGTTTGGGTGCTCTTGCTGAAAAACAAAACAGAACAACACAAAAACTAGTGGAAGACTGCATGTTGATGATCGCTATTTAATTCAGTCAAATGACAAAACAAGACAGCAAACATTAGTTAGGTTGATTACTTACTGACTGGAACCCGGGAGGGAAGCTATAGATAATGCATATGCAGCCATAGCCCTCATGCCCAGGTATTTCTAGACCTGGGTCTCTTTCCACCATCATGCTACCGTTTGCTGGTTGATTTCCAATAAGCTGGCCATAAACAAGCCTGCACACAGGACAAGCCTTCTTCACCTGGAATGCCTGTTCCAGGCAAGTGCGGCAGAACGAGTGGCCACACTTGTCCAAAGTGGTCTTCTCCACCATCTCTCCCATACAGATGGAGCAGCTGACACTGTCGTCTTCACTCGACCGGCTTGCTCCTGATGCACAATCCGTCTTTGCTGGAGCGGCACAGGGGTCCGTCTCTGTATTTTTCTTGTACCTTTGCTGCTGCTGCCTCTGGGATCGACGAGGCTGTGGAGGAGGTGGAGGAAGCAAACTGCCCTCAGCATCCATCTCCGCCACCCCGATACAGGGTAACAGAGAGCGCTTTCTCTTTGGAGCCGCTTCCTGTTTGGTCATCTCCTTGCGGGCAGACCGGCACAGGTCAATAAAGGCTTTACGCGTGGCAGCTGAGACTGGCCCTTCCGTCAACCGTGTCCTACCTTCCACAGGCGAGAGTCTTACAGCACAGCAGCCTCCACGCTCTCCACGCCGAACGATTCCAGCACTCAGTCCCTGTTTATCCTCAAAGTCAAGCAGCCAAGACCTCCCGGCTGCTGCCAGGTAATCCCACACAGCCTGAGACACCAGTACCTCATCGCTGCCCTGTCCTGTGCGCACACTCATCTCATCAGATGAAACTAGGCACAGAAAAATCAAGGTGAAAAGACACAGCAAAAAGAATAAACTGTGTTTATAGTACTAGCATGGATCCAATAAAATCTTGTTAAACGAAATGTACAACTATTACTAAGGAGACAATGGGGAAACCAGGCTTATTTGATCAAGGTGACTGACATAATTTTCAGGTTTTTCGACATGATGCATGAATTGCATCAGTAAAAAATAAATGTAAACTAGTTTCATATGCATACAACCTAGTAACCTATTTTTAAACCCTTTAAGGTGTAGTTGGACCAAAAGATAAATGCATAAGCTATAAATAATACTCTAAACTGCACTCAAAAAAATCCATATAAGCAGTTACCCTTATCAAATAATTCATAAATAAAACAAGAAATCAATTATTGCATTTTTAAATTAAATCACAAATAATACATTTTATCCATTTATAGTCAAATTAATGTTTTGAAATATATAACTGGTATAACTAATATTAGTCATTTGCTCTCTCTCTCTTTCTCACACACACACACACACACACACACACACACCCAAAGCCTGTCATGTTACTAAAAACATGAACTGAACAAAGAACATATAAACATTAAAAACAGAAAACATGAACTGAACATAAAAACAAGGCTTATTTTATCACAGTAATAAAATAATTTATCATAGTAATATCAAGGTATGAAGGTTATAGATGGTGGTACTATAGCGCATAGTGGTTAATACTGTTGCCTTGCACATCCAGGTTCGATACTCGCCACTGAGTCTTGTGTGCATTAAGTTTGCACATTCTCCCCGTGCTTGGTGGGTTTTTTGGATATTCTGGTTTCCTCCCTCTGTCCAAAGACATACAGGTTACACTAACTGGCATTCCCAAATTGCCTGTTGTGCTTGTGAATGTTGACCAGAGGTCATACCACGGTCATAAAAATGGGAATAAATACAATGGTAATCACCATTGGCCTTCACAGTCACTAGTTGGACTCCCCTTACATTGTGGGTCCCTTCCGGGTACTCCGGTTTCCTCCCCCAGTCCAAAGACATGCAGATTACGCTAATTGGAGTTCCCAAATTGCCCGTTGTGCATGTGAATGTTGACCGGAGGTCTTACCATGGTCGTAAAAATGGGAATAAATACAATGGTAATCACCATTGGCCTCCACAGTCCCTAGCTGGACTCTTCACAGGGAAGAGGTGTCTCACAGGTGAGAGGTGTCTTACAGCACAGCAGCCTCCACACTCTCCACGCCGTATGATTCCAGCACTCAGCCCCTGTTTATCCTCAAAGTCAAGCAGCCAAGATCTCCCGGCTGCTGCCAGGTAATCCCACACAGCCTGAGACACCAGTACCTCATCATTTCCCTGTCCTGTGTGCACACTCATCTCATCAGATGAAACTAGGCACAGAAAAATCAAGGTGAGAAGACACGGTAAAAACAATCCTCACTGTGTTTATATTACTAGCATGGATCCATTAAATCTCTTTAAACGAAATTTACAACTATTACTAAGGAAACGCTAGATAAGCCAGGCTTATTGGATCAAGGTAACTGACATAATGTTCAGGTTTTCCGGCATGATGCATGAATTGCATCAGCAAAAAAATGTGAACTAGATTCATATTCATACAACCTAGTGACCTATTTGTAAACCCTCTAAGGTGTAGTTGGACCAATCACCATTGGCCTCCACGGTCTCTAGTTGGACTACAGAGGTTCCTAGATAGATAGATAGATAGAGAGATAGATAGGTAGATAGATATAAAACCTATATAAACTATTTTCCCCCTGAATTTTAATCTCGACTCATTTTGTGCACAAATTGCTTTTTCAAAAATATCAGATCTGAATGTAAACTCAAGTGAACTAACACACATGCTGACTGACAAACATCCGACTTGGCAGCTTTTGCCCCTGCTAGATCAAACACAGCCATGCCTGTAAACTCTGAGCAGCGCAGCGCGCGCGGTGAAAACATGAATAAAAAGAACACAAAGTAAATACATTGTTACAACACAAGCGCGTGACGTTACCTTTGTGATCGAATAACATGACACAGGTAACACCTTCTCCCTCTTGTGTCGTGGGGCTAATCAATCAGCACACCTAAGTCTCTTCACGGAATATTCGAGACTTTAGGCTGGCTGTGTGCGCGCGTGTGTGTGTGTGTGTGTGTGACAGCATCAGCCGCCGTCAAATATCAACAGGCGCTCGCGGAGCGGAACCGAATCAGCTGTTTGCGAACGGTACAAAAACACCGGATAAACAACAAAGAGCTCTCTCTCTCTCTCTCTCTCTCTCGCTCTCTCTCCGCCTCCTCTTTCTCTCAACCAACTGCAAACACCCGGCATCACACACCAGCCTATATTATTATTATTATTATTATTATTATTATTATTATTAATATTATTATTATTCAATTAGTTAAAGAGGTAAATATATATATTTATATCTTTTACCTTGTGATCCCATAAATTCGCCTTTAACAGCAGGTTTGAATATTACCCTGTTACAGAAACCATATAAATTCAGTGACACTTCAAGTTATACAACTTTATATTTAACAAGTCACTATTTTAAACAAAAGCATTATTATTATTATTATTATTATTATTATATAGAAGGCGTGCATCTCACCTCCTGTGCTGCCGGAAGAGCTCGCTATAGGGTGGATGATGATCTATGTTTGGAACGCGGTTAAGGTCCGATGGAAGCATAAAGACAAACGTTGCATTTGTTTTTCACCTTTATGACGCAATAATTACACCGGATCCTGACCGATGCATTTCTTTTTCTTTTTTGGTTAAACGTAGTCTCCTCCTACACGTCAAGCCCTTGTAACGTCCACAGTCCTCCAGGTTACCGCACGAGCACTGGCTCTGTCTCGTTGTTCAGCTCTCTGCCCGCGTCCCATCCTAGCACACCGAGGATTCCCGAAACCATGTCAGGATAACCGTGTTGTATTATTCTTGGTTAAGTCTCCGGTAACGCGATGTGAGTGTCATCTTGCCTTGGTCTAGTTTCCAGGACCCGTGATGAGGGAAGCAGGAAGTTCGTCACTCGGATCAGTGCACGGCGCCATTTTGAATGGCAGCTTTTCACTTCATGTGTCGGATTAGTTTAAGATTTTGTGGTTGTGTGCATGATCGATTCCTATTAACGTATTTACTCAATAAAAAATAATAATAAAGGGGAGATTTCATTTTTAGTTTTGGCCTGCATTTTGTAGCGCAACTGACATTAGAGCAAACTGGATGATGCTATTTTGGTCACATATATGTATACACACACACACACACACACACACACACACACCTTTTTATATTATTTATATATTTATATATTTTTGTCCGTGGCCAAAAGTCTGCTGTTTCAGTGGTTTTAGACCTTTTTATCAGATGGTATACTGAAGTATAATTACGCGTTCATACGTGTCAAAAGGTTTTTATTAACAATTACATTAAGTTTATGCAAAGATTCAGTATTTGCCATGATGACCCTTCTTTCCCAAGACCTCTACAATTTGCCCCTGGCATGCTGTCAATTAACTTCTGGGCCACATCCTGACTGATGGCAGTCCGTTCTTGCAGAATCAATGCTTTCAGTTTGTCAGAATTTGTATTTGCGTTTGTCCAGCCACCTCTTGAAGATTGACCGAATTGTCTCAATGGGATTCTGGGGAGTTTCCTGGCCATGGACCCAAAATTTTTCTGTTTTGTTCCCTGTGCTACTTAGTTACCACTTTTGCCGTATGACAAGGTGCTCCATCATACTAGAAAAAGCATTGTTTGTCACTAGCCGTTCTTGGATGAACTAAAATAACTAAATCATAATTAATTTGGTCTATGATTCATTTTATAACCTGATCAACTCAGCATAACAAAATAGTTTTTTTAAACCAACTTACAATTATTTTTATTTTATTTGATAAAGTGTCCCCACTAGAAATGTCATTGCCCAGAAAAAGGGTTCATCTTTTCACATTGCAAAAAAAAAAAAATGTATTTAAAAAACACTTATTGTCTGCTAATTAAAATAAGTACATATTAATTAATCAATGGCTCCAATGTTTCAGCAGTTCTTACTTCTGCCTGTTGTATGAGCCATCGCTGTAAATGCTCTGCAGTCTAATTCAGGGTTTCAGTAGCCCTGAGCTCAGCCTGACGTCCACATTTTCGCCGCAGATGACGCTACCTTCTTGGTTGCATTGTTTTACAAAAAAGTGTAGCTGCTGTAATGCAAAACAAGTTAGTCTCTTATCATTTACATTACAGCAGCTACACTTTTCATTTGCTATTGCTTTATTTGTTATTAATCTTAAATTATATGCAAATTTCCACCATACATGCCAGTGCAAGCCTAGAAACAAAAGACTGCAATAATCTCCTTTGAACAGATGATATTGAGATGTGTCTGCAACCTATGTTTGTTAATTAGTGATTTCTGAGGCTGGTAACTCTAAATGAACTTCTTCTCTGCAGCAGAGGTAAATTTTGGTCTTGCTTTCCTGGGTTGGTCTTCATGAAAGCCAGTTTCATCATGGTGCCTGATGGGTTTTGCAAATGCCCTTGACAATACTGTTCTTGCAAGAACTTTCCCAGAACACCTGACCCTCGTGTCTTAAAATAACAACTGTCTGTTATTGATGTTGTTGTTGTTGTTTTTACTTAATTCCATAATTACATATGTTATTTAATAGTTTTGAAATCTCCATTATCCCTATTTTAAGAATGTAGAAAATAAATTCTAAACATTGAATTAGAAGCCGTGTCATACTTTTGACTTTTTCTGTATAACAGTATTAATTTGGATGATGGATAAATTAAAACTTTTATGTATATATTCACAGGGTGAGGAAATATCACTTATAAGTGAAATATAACTGTATTTACAAAACATCATTAGTGCCATTTCCCTGTAGACTTCTTCTCCTAGTCATCTTTTCCACTCATAATAAACATGTTATCAAATCAGGTGTTATGTTTGTAACTGTACTTTAAATATGTTTCTTTAATTAAATAATAATTGTGCTTTATATTTTTCTGGTACACCTTCTTTCATGAAATACATTCTAAAAGGCTAGCTAGATAGATAGACTGTAACACAATAATCATGCAGTTGCATTTGACCTGTGTAGTTGCATCACAGGCCAACCTCTGTGAAGTAGTCAGTGTCATCATCAACTATTATGTCATACTGTGAAGTAATAAGATATCTTCATTTGATTTCCTGATCATATAGTTGGTTCAAGGACTTGCTGTTTTTTAAGTGAAAGATCTTAACCCGATCACTTCATCAGCAGACAGACAGCAATTTTTGCAAACATCCAGAACAACAAAAGTTGTGACTCACCCAGCAACAAATACGACAGGCCGAGTTTATAGCTACTAAAACCCCAGAGCAGACTGAAGAATGTCTATGGTGAAAAAACTTTGTCCCGATTTGACAAAAAAATTGTCATATTAGACTCAGGCAGTCAGAACATACTGCCAAAAAAATTCATGTGGGAGACGACACATGCTTCGACAGAAACAACTTAAGCGAAAACAGAATATATTTAATATAATATAAATACATATAAAACTCACACACGCACAAACACACAAAATATTCACACACAAATATTTCAAATATATATAAATTAAGAATGAGATGAATATGTTTAAAATATGGGTGAATTAGGATGACTATTTAGTGGACAGACTAGTGCAAATTAAGATGCGCAACTAAGATATAATAATTAAATTTTATAAATCTCAGATCAATTTTATTTATATAGCACTTTTAACAATTGCAGCAAAGCAGCTTTAAAAAAAAAAAGGAAATTTGTATGAAATGTAAAAAATGTGAATGTATCAAAATGATTAAATTTTGTCTAGGAAAAACTCCCTGAGATGGCAATAGGAAGAAACCAGACTCAACAGGGAACCCATCCTCATTTGGGTGATAACGGATAGCAGGAATTGATCTGCAGTCATAATGTATGCTGAAAGTTCAATATATCAGTGGATGTCTTTAAGTAAATATAGGGTCCAGTTAGTTATTGGAGGCTCAGGTAGACTGTAGGAAACTACAGTCCTGAACTATTGAGTGACTGCAGTCAAAATCCTCAAAGAACAGCTGTCTGCATCAGCCGAGGCCAGGACCGTCTTCACGGTAATGTGGAACTGTCCCCAAGTCACCACACACATTCCAAGCAGACATCATGGGCATCTAAGTGACGAGATCTCGAACCAGAACCTGGGGCACCAGGACAAGTCAGACAGGTCCAGAGGGCAGAGGGGGTCTGGATCACTGGCAGCTCAGGAGTGACTTGTGTAGCTCGACAGAGGGAGAGAGAAGAGAAGAAGCATACATATTAAAAGTGAGAGAAGTGCAAAAAGAGAGTGCTTCTAGACTGAGGTCAGTGTAGAATAGTATACATTATGAGTAGATATATCTGACTGTGAATAACAGTGTGACTATTATGAAGGAGAGCTACATGTATATTGGGTATGATGAGTAGTGGTTGAGGGACTATCATGACCACGAATCCAAATCACATCCACAGGCACCATGAACAGGTGTTAAAACTGAGTAAGGGAACAAAGCAAAGGGAACTTGGCACAGGTTTCTTACACCAGATGCCATTCGTGACAAAAACCTGCCCCTTTTTTTGGGGCTTGAGACCCGCAACTAAACCCAGGCCTTCCTACCTACCACAAAACACAAATTCTGTTGGGCTTGTGTTTGAACAAGTAGTTGCATCACAGGCAAACTTCAGTGAAGTAGGCTGTGTCATCATCGACTATTATGTCATACTGTGAGGTAATAATATATCTTCATTTGATTTCCTGATCATATAGTTGGTTTGAGGACTTGGTGTTTTTTTAAGTGAAAAATCTTAACCCGACCACTTCATCAGCAGAGAGATCGAGATCTTTGCAAACATCTCAAACACCAGAACAACAAGAGTTGCGACTTGTCTGTCCAACAAATACGACAGGCCAAGTTTATAGCTACTGAAACCCCGGAGCAGAGGGAAAAATGTCTATAGCGGAAAAACAGATCGGAATTAAGAGCGTCTACAGTGACAGTGCATACGATGAGGGAAAGAAACCCACTTACTGGATGCCAACCATCGTAAAACAAGAACAAGAAACCCCCGATCAGACTGCGAAGCATTTACAGCAACAGCGCATACAACATGAATGCGAGTGGAGCCACAGGTAAGCTTCAAGTATTAACTAAATCTGAAAAACTGATCTTTTTGCTAAAAAGTTAATGTCTCCTATGTACAGTATGGAGACCTTTGAGACACTCGGTTGTTGACCATAGCATCTGTTTGGTACCAGGATCACTTGTTACTGGGGAACAGTTTTGTTATCACTATTATCGATTATTATGTGAAAGATTTGGTATCGGTACAACCCTTGCTCCAACCAGGAACCAGGAGACAAATCTCTAACATTAAAGCTTATATTAACCTGATGTGCTCTTTAAGATGGGGAAAAATCAATTCAATTATAAATCACCACACTGATTCCAAATTTTATTGTATTTTTTTTAAATAAACATTTGTAATAGATATGAACGGGTTAATCAGCCAGTGACCAGAATGGGCTGCTTTTCAGTTTGATCTACCTCAGATATAAACAAATCTGTAATGAGTGCAGAAGCTTCCTAATGGTGCAACAGAAATACATTTTTATGGTGTTACATTTACAAAAATTGCACGTGTTAAATATGGAACTCCAAATTCCAGATTTAAATTTATTTATTTAATTTCAAAATTAAATAAATAAATAGGACATGATGAAATAAATAACTATGAATAAATAAGACACAGATATGTAATATGAGAATGATATTGTGAAATAATGGAACACATTTTGAAAAAAAGCT
>JAOVVB010000018.1:5628767-5658432 GCA_028570985.1 Heterobranchus longifilis | reverse complement strand
AGTTGATTTTTCTAAAAAGAAAACCAATTAATCTTTGTTTCTCTTATATATTTTACATTGCTGTTTAATTAAGCAAAGTACATTTTATCCGATTACTCGATTAATCTATTACATTTTTGGTAGAATACTCAATTATTAAAATATTCGATAGCTACAGCCCTAGTCTGCTCAGTCGCTCCCACTAATTATCATTTACAGACCCCCAGGGCTGTACTCAAAGCGTTAATTGCTGGAGATTTTAATATTCATTTTGAGAATTCAGAAGACCCCCTGAGAACAGCATTTATGTCCTTACTGGTCTCACTAGGAGTAAATCAGTGTGTAGTAGGACCCACTCATAAAGCAGGTCACACTTTAGATTTAATGATATTCTTCAGATTAAGTATAACCTGGTTGGGAATCAAACCCCGACCATGGAGGTGCAAGGCGACAGTGCTAACCACTGTAAGTCATGATTATTAAAATTAAAACATAAGGATTTAAATATTTAACTTTATGTTTAATGAATCTAGGATACATCAGAGTTTTTGAATAAAAATTATATATTTTTTGAGAATGTATGATAATGGCTTATATTATCAGCTAGTATCAGTAAAATCTGTTACAAAACTTTTTTAAGGTGTGAAAGGTTTAAGATAAGATATAAAGATAGTGAAGTTTTAAAATAAGATATAAAGATATATCTTATCTTAAAACTTTCACACCTTGAAAAACTGTCAGTAAAATCAATCATGTTTTTCTGTTTTTGTGTTTGTTATTAACTCAGTGTACATTAAATAGCAGTGTCAGTTACACCCATGTACTATTTACTTTAAACTATTCCACTCCAAGCTACAAGACAAGAACACTTTATTTTATTAATTTTATTTTTTGGCTTTGTCCCTATTTAATTTGCTCCATAAGATCTGTCACTGGATTTGACACTGGATGCCCTTCCTGTCACAACCCTCTGACACTGCATACAGTGGCTGAGCTACATGGGGCATATAGTTAAGGAACATACACTTTATGTACAATGCAAGAACATTAATTTTACTTCTCTTAAGGAATTGCCAAGTATAATTATAACTGCCTGTATACAGTAGATACAGTGCATCCGGAAAGTATTCACAGCGCATCACTTTTTCCACATTTTGTTATCAGGCCTATATGGTAGAGTGACCAGACGGAAGCCACTCCTTAGTAAAAGGCACTTGGCAGCTCGCCTGGAGTTTGCCAAAAGGCACCTGAAGGACTCTTAGACCATGAGAAACAAAATTCTCAGGTCTGATGAGACTCTCTGGCCACTCTACCATATAGGCCTGATTGATGGAAAAAGAAGAAGAAAAAATCCTGTATTAACCGTTGGATCACCTTCTGCACAGTCACTGTGGACATGTGTGGTAATCATTAATTTCTCATGCTCCCAAAACCACTCTGACTCTTAGCATTGTAATCCTGGTATATGCCCAGGGCATCAGGGAAGATAACCAGGCCACTGATGTGATCTTTCAGTACACAATCAGGGTGAAAGGTATCTAAAGAAAAAAAAAAAAAAAAAAAAGGAAAATTTAAATAGGTTACACACCTATGGTACATGTGTTTCAAATAATTATTTTGTTAGTTTCTCAGGGTGAGATAAAGTGACTTCACCAAATGGCAGTTTTTTTTCTAATACATTTTTATAAATCTTTACAAGGTGAGTCAACAGTAGTGGAAGGCACTATAACTTTACCAAGTGTTAAAGTGATCACCAACATTCAAGTTTTTTTGGTTCCCAAAAGTTTAGGACTATAACTCCTTACAAGTTTTAATAATGTATATGGACAGTTCTTAACCTAATAAGTTCTCCTTATATATATCTATCTTTTAGGCAAGCACAGATTACAATGTGTCCACTGTGGGAGGAAGCCCACCAAGCACGGTGAGAAGAAGCAAACTCCATGCATACAGAGATGGGAATTGAACCCACACCCTGGAGGTGCAAGGCGACAGTGCTAACCATTACACTACCGTGGCGCCGTCTGTGGGGGGACTCTGGAGTTTATTTACATGCAGGTGCATGTACAGTAAGTGAGCAGAAAGATATGAAGCTCACAGGACCAAAACAATATGCCAAAAAAAAAAAACCCTAGGGGTGCATTCACAACATTCTTAGTAACCGTCTGATCAGGGTTGCAGTGGAGGCTAGATTGATTGAGGAAACCTTGCATGCACATGTAGACTAAAGTAATTATGTCATCAGGAAATTCAAAACAATTAAAGAATGAATGGATGTCCCATACTGTACACACCATGCTGACCATGTTGGTTTTTTCTCATTGTTGATCCGATGTTACTGTGGGATAGTTAATAGTTCAACTCGATTACATCTACAGCTGCAGATGTTTTAGGCACTCAATTGATACAGTGCTTACATTGACATTACACTGTTAAATCCACACGTGCGGCAGCGCAATGAGTTAAATAGTACACCTTTTGGTTTAAAGAGAAAATTGCATAAACTCGATTTGCGCCATGCGTTTAGCTACATGATTCTCAAGAGCAACACACACAGTTTCACCTTCAAACAGGAAAAAGCATGTCTGTATAATGTGTGGGGGGAACAGAGGCAATTAACTTACTTCATGCCTGAACACATGAAGTAAGTGGAAAGGTGAGGGGGCTGTAATTTAAATAGTTTAGAATTTTATTCCTATTATGCAGTGTTTTAACTGAGCATTATCTGGCATAGGTATAATACAGAGGAGAACATATAGTAAGATCCTCCAAAAGCTGACAAGTAATTAGAGAGTATTTATATTGCATTTTGAACACTTTTAATGCACATTGTGTAGCTTGTGATAACTTCATACCTTCCTGGTTAAAATGTAGCTTTTTCATGTGTTTTTGCAGTAACCGTAGATTCGACAGCAGCAAGACTGGTTTCTAGGTGCTGACAGAAAAACCACCAGAGGGAGTCGAATCTTTCTTTTTTCCCAGAATGCTCGGAGTTTCTCACCCAGCAGATGGAGTTTAACCAGTTAAGCTCCAAATTATTATTTAGCTCAATCAACTAAAGCATAATATTCAATAATGACAACACAGATAAGTAGCATTTGATAGAGTCCAGCAAACCAACAAAGAAATCATAGCTAGCATAACATTTTTCCAGAGATGTTGTAGCGGGATGCTACTTATTATAACTAGTCTATGACAATGAAATCAAAATTTAAACAATCTCTTACACATCGTATGATATTTAACATGTGCTTCACTCCAGGGTAGGCTTGGGCACCCTAGCAACACTACAGTTTATGTGTGGAAGGGACAGATATGGCAATAGCCCTATTGTAGGCCAAAGGCGGTCCAACAATCAGCAGCCACATCCAGTAAAACGTTTATGACATTTGGGAAGTAGGTCAAAATCTCCCAATTCCGACAAATGTGCTAGCACTTCTATATTTAAATGTAAATAATGTAAACGTAGCAGTGTTCTTTCACCTAGATTCAGATAAGTTCACTGTAGACATTTTACAGAGATATGTATGTAGACCAAATGAAATCATCAGCATATTACATCATTACATTATAACTCATTTCCTTTACTGTAACGCTTCATTACGCAGACCTAAGCATAAAGACTGATAAGCAAAAAAACCCAAAACTGATAATTAGCATGTTGTGAAAAATTCAGCTTGTGGGTTTTTTTTTTTTTCACATTTTACCTGCTATAAGAGAAGTCGCCTCTCTGGGCATTGTGATCCCAGAGTTGGTAGTTAACTTAACATTTCCGAGTGCCAGTGTGCATTTTGGGGGTTTGATGTCATTCTGGGTCCATGACATGTAGGGATCGTGTCAGCATTCTGTGCAACAAAGTCCCTAGCAAGCAAGTTTTTAAACAAGCCTGCCATGATCTGGATGCTCTGTTCACAAAAGGTGGCTTACCAGCACATGAGCCATGTAAATCCACAACACAATAGAAATGCACAAAGTGGTTGCCTCTGCAAATCCATCACAACTCTGTTATACGATATGCCTGTTTCCAACAAATTACTGTCTCAGAAAATAAAACTGTACAATTACTTTTATTATTATGATTTTTACTTTTTTTTTTTATTAGACAGCTTCAATTGCTAACAAATTTATACTTCAACATTTGTGCCAGCTGAGGCCCGATACCATTACAGTAATATAATATTTTTACTTTGTTTTTATTACAACAGTTCAAATGTTGCGGCAGCACAGTGGCTTAGTGGTTAGCACTGTCACTTTGCACCTCCATGGCGCTCGATTCCAGCCTCTGTGTGCATGGAGTTTTCATGTTTTCTCCATGCTTGGTGGGTTTCCTTCGGGTACGCTGGTTTCCTCCCACAGTCCAAAGACATGCAGATTGCATTCCCAAATTGCCCATAGTATATGTGTGTATGCCATGCGATGGATTGGCACCCTGTCCAGGGTGTACCCCGCCTCGTGCCCTAAGTCTCCTGGGATAGGCTCCAGGCCCTCTGCGACCCTGTATACTGGATTAAGCAATACAGACGATGAGACAATTAAGATGAGTTTAAATGTTGCAAACTAGCTATGAGCATTCGGATTTTAATTTGTTTAGGTGGCCTGGTTAAACAAGCTGTCACCACCTGGCTTTAACAAAGAAAATCACATACTGTAAAACAAGTCACAGAATTCATATACCTAGGTCATTTCATTACAATGGATGATGCATGTGCCAAAGTAGTAACTAGAAGAATAGAAATTGCAAAAAAAAATACTTTTAATAAAGTAGTTCTGACATCTAAGAAAATCCCACCACTAAAAAGATTTCGAATTTTAAAGTTTTATGTTATATTTACCCTTTTATATGGAAGTGAGACATGGACATTGGGTACAAATGTCATGGACAAAGTAGATGCCTTTGAAATGTGGTGCTTTAGGAACATGCTAAACATTTCATGAAAAGAAAGAAAAACTAGTTATTAAGTATGATTGATATCAGGACAGAAAAGGTCCCTTGTGCTACACATCATGAAAAAGGAAAAACAAGTTTTTTGGACATTCAAGGGAAAAGAAGCAGAGGAAGACGTAGAGGACAACGGCTTGATAACATTTTATGCCGGAATGACACATCATATAAACAATGCAAAAGAGCAGCACAGAACCGAGTACACTTCAGTGTGAAGATGGAACTGGATGATGATGAAGAATGGTCATTATCACAAAGGAGCTTTACAAAATCAAATCATGAAAATGAGTTTGAAAACTGGGTGGAAATATGTACAGTATAAATTATAGTTATAATTTTGTCCCTGATGGGCAAGCTGAGGGCAACAATGACAAGGAAAAACTCCCTGAGATGGCAATAGGAAAAAACCTTGAGAGAAAACAGATTTAACAGGGAACCCATCCTTGTTTGAGTGATCTCAGATAGCAGGGATTGATTTGCAGTCATACTGTGTCTTGGGAGACTAATTTCAGTATAACAGGAGAGGTTTTTAAATCAATAGGAAGTCCACATTTGTTGGTGGAAACTCATGTACAAAACTGTTTGAGGAAATTTCAACTCTGAACTATTGAGAGTGGCTGTCTACATCAGGCGAGTCCAAGACCATCTTCTTGGTAAAGTGGAACCGTCTCTGGTCACCACACGCATCCCAAGCAGACCATATGGGGCCTCCATGTGAACAGAAGCGGGGCACCAGGATGTGTCAGACAGCTCCGGAGGTAAGAGATTTGAACCAACAAACTTTGGTTTTGTTTACTTTCATCACTTTTACACCAACTCCGTTCTATTTTGAACCAACACCTCCACATGGAGAACAGCACCCAACACTGTTTGGAAGGGACTGAACCTCACATCTGGTGCCCTAGACTGCTTGGTCATTCTTACATTTGTTTTTAAACAGATTATGAGTAATTGCACTTATACCTGAGGAAAGAATTTCAGTACTTTTACCGCATCTTTTAAGTCCTGAGTAAAGGCCTGGGGAAAATGTGTTTTACTAAACTATTCAAATATCTTATTTGACAATAAAATTATAATCTCTTCTAACCTCCTGACATCTGCTAATGATGCAGATGAAAACTAGTTTTTACTATCATGTGAACCAATCCTGCGTTCCCGTTCAACTCTAGTGAATGTCGAGGGGGGCATTCTAATAAAATTGCTTTCTCTTTTCATACATGTAAGGTTACTACCTCCACTTACCGGTACTTTAACACAAACACCTGTATTAAAACTGAATAGTTGACAGATATCCAGTGGATTTTTTTTTTTAGCCTCATTCCTGTTCTTGGCTGACAGGAATGGAACCCCACGTGGCCTTCTGCTGTTGTAGCCCATATACCTTAAGAGTGAATTTTTCTAGGGGAGCATCAGATTCTGAAAATCGTGGAGTGTTAAGGTGCTCGGATGTACAGTACCTAATAAAATGGAAGGTGAGTGTATACCACTTGTACGTTATTATGCGATACCGATCTGGTTGACATAAAAATATTTAGTACACTCATACAATTTTTCCATGTCCTGCATCCTTTCAACAGATTTAGTACAAATTTCCTTTTCTCTTCTAAACTTGGTTTATAATTCCATTACCCAGTCTGGTTCCTCTCAGAGTTTTTCCATGGCCTTGTCGCTTCTGGCTTGCTTGACTTGGATCTACATCAGTAAATCTGCTTTGTGACAGTGTCTGTTGTTAGAAGGACTTATGCAAGCCCCTATGGATAAGGATAAGGATATGGTCTGCCAAAGGCTATAAATATAATTGGCTGTATATCTTTCCACAAATTGTATCTTTCATTTAATTCACTGCATATTTCTGTATTTTCTTGTTTGTGTGTGTGTGTGTGTGAAACTTGGTGTGTGATTTGGGGAGTGTAAAGTAGCACATTTCCACCTCACAGCTTCTGGGCTCGATCCTGAGCTCGATTTACTTTCTGTGCACGTTCACATGAATTACCTCCACGTTTCCGGGCTATCTCCCAGTGTATGAATCCTTGCAGGTAGGGAGATAGCTAGACTAAGTTGCCCATAGGTTTGTGTGTGTGTGTGTCTTGCATCACATTTAGGGTGAATTCTCCCATTTTGCATCCAGTGTTCCTGGGAACTATTCTCTAAATCATGTGAAGCAAATTTCTTGTGAATGCGAGCATACTCTTGAGGTTTGAACTCACATCCTTCCCTGCCTAGAGCAGAACTGAACCGCCAACCCAGTATAATTTTAGCAAGACTTGTGAAGAGAAACGGAATAGTGAATGAGTGACAGTCATTAGTGTCTTTGGTCTGAAACTCTTGGAAAAGTCTAATTTCCTTTATTATCTTTATAGTACCAGTTTTACCTAATTTAATACAGTTTAGCGTAGTGTGCCCTTCCAGATCCTGCTAAATGTTTTGACGGTTTGGCCCTATGACAGCAGCAATGGATGAGGGCAGCAGTATTCTTTCAGTGCTACCTGTTTTAAATGATAGAGGCCCAGCTTCAGCCCATCCTCTTCCCCTGTTCCTTTCCAAACATGGATTTTCCAGAGCTTTATTGCGGCTTTTTTAGCCGCGGTAAGCACACACAATATAAAACACTGCCTAATCAATTCTATGCCAAACAAACTGGAACAGTCTTGACCAAGCAGACAGTTTGGCAAATGTTCTTTACACAGGGGGTTTTCATATGAAAGTTTAAAAAAATATAGTAAATGGGTTATTAGTTGTTTTGCGAGTCAATTTGCTCGAATGTAAAGTATTCTGTTGAAGAATGTGAAGAGTCCTGGATAATCCGGGGCCTCTTTTCTGGGTAGTTCTGTATATAATAACAAAGTCAGCAGAGATGTCCTATTGTTTCTGCACAGACCTGGTTTAACCAATGGTAAAAAAAACATGACCATGACATGACAAATGGTATAAAGATTGAACAAAGCCAAGTTTCAGTTTGAAGCATATGACTTAACCTCAGTAGAGTTGAACTGAGGACAGCAACTGGAGTGTACGAAAGAGGACATGCCTATAAAACTGAAGTGAAAGTGAACTAACACCACTGGACTTCACCATGAATTAGAGGTTGGAAGGCATGGGTGGGAAGAGTTAAGTATTTCTGCCTGATTCGTATTGTTTAAATACCCCCCTCCCACGGGCCTGCAGGGGCGCCAATCTGGCCTGAGGGCATTATAAATACCCCCTGCACCACTGGCCCCAACACTCGAGCTGAATGTCTGCAGGACATGCTAAACCTTTGTCTGTCTAGCTTTATCAACACTACCCTGCATTCAGACAGATGCAGACACCAACAGCCGCCAATCTCAGACGCAAATCCTTATGACAAAAATCTATGATTTCACTCTAAAGTGAGTTGTTAGAGAGGTGTTTGTGCTTTAAGAGTTTCACCAAAATATAGCAGGCTCTTGCAGGTAAATTTCCCGGTGATAGTTCTTGTTTTATTTAGGGCCGCATAGTGTTTTCCATTTACGCCCCTCAAGTGTGTCGAGCTCTCCACTACTGCAGCCATGTGGGAGTTCCGGTCCATGTCTTTCTGGCGAGCTGTTTTTGCAGAGTTCTACGGCACAATGTTCTTTGTCTTCTTTGGGCTTGGTGCTGCTTTGCGCTGGACCAGCGGTGCTTATAACGTGCTCCATGTGTCCTTCTGCTTCGGGCTGGCAGCTGCCACGTTCGTTCAGTCCATTGGCCACATCAGTGGTGGCCATATCAACCCGGCCATCACTTTCGCCTTCTTGGTCAGCTCCCAGATGTCCCTGTTCCGTGCTTTCTTCTACATCTGTGCTCAGTGTTTGGGGGCGTTGGCTGGTGCTGCGGTACTGTACGGGGTGACGCCGACCAACATGAGGGGCAACCTGGCTCTTAACACAGTAAGTAAACTGAGCATTACAGTTCATTCAGTTATCAAGTGATCTTGAAGAAGTGTTGAGTGTGTTCATACATTGGGCAGTTAGGTTTTCCTGAACAAAAATATTGGTAGAATTTTGTGTACATTTTGGATATTTTGAGCTATTGCTGCTTGTAAGAGAGACTGCCCAATGTATAATTTTCTACACGCATATCAAGCTAATCAACTGAACCATGCATTCTTATTTACATTTACAGTAAACTGAATAAATGCAAAAATAAGTCATATCGATTACAAAATAACCTTTGGGTTATGCTTTGATGTGGGTGTGACCAATTTGAAACTATTGCAAACTCAGTGTTATTATTATAACAGATATGCTGATATTGACTTCTGTCTGTATGACCACGTGTCTAGCTGCAGCCTGGCGTCAGCCTTGGCATGGCCACTACCATGGAGGTGTTTCTGACTCTGCAGCTGGTGGTGTGCGTCTTTGCCGTAACCGATGATCGGCGGAACGGCCGTCTGGGCTCTGCTGCTCTAGCCATCGGCTTCTCCGTGCTCGTAGGGCATCTGCTTGGGGTAAGAGGCTCTCCTACCATAAGCATTCTGTTGTCAATCTGTTATAGACTCAAATGATTATAAAGACACACTAAATTAATATCTCAGCTTTTTTTTATTTTTTTTTAATCATTTTTGACCATAAGAAGTTTTTTGAGTGTAAAGTGCAAAGTCTAGAGTTTCTGTTGAAACCTTTTAGATGTACTACACTGGTGCTGGGATGAATCCTGCCAGGTCCTTTGCCCCTGCTGTGCTTGTCAGGAACTTCATCAACCACTGGGTGAGTATGTATTTGGCAAATTATTTTATCCAAAGCAGCTTAATCTGAGCATATGGCAATAGCCCAAGAAGTTCCTTAAACATGAACAATTTATGATTTCTTAATCCACCTGGGTGATCTGATGTTAAAATACAAAAATACAGATCTAAATGGGACCTAGCATTTCTTACAGTGGGAAGCACTGTTATTTGATCATTCGACAACTTTTAAAGATCATTTGAGAAACATATAGCTACATAAGAGTGGTGTGGCAGCCAATGGTGGCTCAGGTGGTTAAAGCTGTGGGTTAATGGGTTACTGATCGGAAGGTCATGGGTTCAAGCTCCAGCACAGCCAAGTTGCAACTTTTGAGCCCTATCTGCTCCAGGGGGCGCTGTTTCCTGGCTGACCTGCACTCTGATGCCAGCTTCAAAAATTATCTTCATAACATTGGTACTGTGAACTCAAACGCATCCCAGTATGCCCCAGACAGCAAAGGATCAGCTAATCAAATGCATAATTGCCCTAGCTGGAAAACACAGTATATAGTTATTGCAAAACTCATACAAGGGGTTAAGTTTCCATCCGCTCGGACTAATAAATTAAGACAGTGCTACTGTAAAGACAGTAAAGACAATATAGCCAAAAACAGCTAGTTTTTGTAGCTGAGCTTAAACCGGACTTTACAAGTACTGTACATGAGACGGGCTTAACAGGACATTCTTTTCTAAAAACTCATTTGGAGGAAGGCTGACATGCGCAACACATTTCCTCCAGCAGATGTGCTGTATGCATCTAAAATGCCAGATGTTACACATTTCAGCTGTTCACTAGTAAACATGTTGAAACCAAGTGTGAACAGGATTACCTTTAACAGGATTACATAATGATGTTAAAAATGTTGTGTGTATATGTTATATATTCAGCTGCTTTAACATGCATTTGAAATATTTCAGGGCTTGAAACACTTGAAAACATCCCAAGCAGCATCAATTGAAATGACCTAAAATGTGTTTTTTTTTAACAGGTGTACTGGGTTGGCCCTTTTATTGGTGGTGCTCTGGGTGCTCTGCTCTACGACTTCATGCTCTTCCCACGCATGCGTGGCTTCTCAGAAAGAATCGCCGTGCTCAAAGGCAGTCGGCCCAACGATGCAGAAGGCCAGCAGGACACGCGAGGCGAACCAATCGAGCTCAAAACACAAGCTCTATAAACACACTGTCAGGAAAGGTTGGCATCGTCATGCTTTTATCAACTCACCTAATGCATACATGCTTCACAACCTGCTATTCCCATTTATATATACAATCCCTTTCATTCCACTTTTTCCATCCAGAGCCTGGGCGTGCTGAAACATCTTCCACATCACCTTCAAGTCTCACCCCTTCAGACTGTACGAACTACTGTAGAATGAGGCTTAGTAGAAGACTGTGGCAAGTAGTGCGGCGCTCTGTGGCTGTATCTGCTCAGGACAGGGGCGTCTCTGGGTTAACAGTTGGGGCTGACTAGGAGTGCGCTACAGTAGTGGATCTCATTCTGCACGGTTTCCACTTTCACAGTGTTCGATATCTTTTTAACAGGGTTTTACTTTTTCGTTTCACTTCATTATAGAAAATTAAGGAAATTTCAATGCATACTTGCAGTTTTGGGCGGCACAGTGGTGTAGTGGTTAGCACTGTCGCCTTGCACCTCCAGGGTCCGTGTTCGATTCCCGGCCAGGCTCGATTCCTGTCTCTGTGTGCATGGAGTTTGCATGTTCTCCCCGTGCTTGGTGGGTTTCTACTCTGTGTACTCCGGTTCTCTCCCAAAGACATGTAGGTTAGGTTAATTGGCATTCCCAAATTGCCCGTAGAGTGTGAATGAGTGTGAGAGAGTGTATGTATGTGTGTGTGCCATGCAATGGATTGGCACCCTGTCCAGGGGGTACCCCGCCTCGTTTCCTAAGCCTCCTGGGATACAGGATTAAGCAGTATAGATGATGAGTGAGAGTGAGTGACTTGCAGTTTTGTGTGTGTGTTGGTGTGTATTTATTATATCAAGCTATTATTTTGGTATTTTATTCCCATTATACTGTTTTTGTATACAATTTTTTTTTCTAAAGTAAAGATTTTTTATCACATTACTCATGTTACATTTTGGTAAAACAGTAAGTCATGAGAGGGCGTGTGTATAAATGATTTTGTCATGGATATGGGACTGCCGCTGATGATGCGCCACAGAGCAACTGCTTTCTGCCCTCTCTCTCATACACAAGCATACAGACGGCTATGACTGCTTAGCGTCACTTTAACTGACAAAGCAAACGGTAAAGCCTTCCAGCTACGAGTAGCTCTGGCATTATTAGAATTTAATCTTGTGATTCTCTGACGGGACGTAATTCGGCAGTCTCTTAACAGTAAGCTTTGGTTGTCAAGCAACAAAAACGGATAAAGATTAAGGCATTGGATTGATAAAATTGATTCAGTTGTTGTCATTAGTATTTAGATATTGATCAAGCTCATTAATTCATATACTGTAAGTTTTTAAATGATCGAAATGAGTCTTTTTTTCTCAAAAACACAACCACAGAAAAGCAAATGTCCCTTCTTGATACACTTGTCATTTTGTGTATTATCACACACTCATGTTAACTGGCACTGTTTGTGTATTTCCAGGATTTTGGATTGTGCATTGTATTCAGCTTGCTTTTTTTTGTTTTTTTTTTGCCATGCATTTCCTAATGATTGTTCAACATCTATTGACTTGGCATGCACATGTGCTTTTCTTTCAACTGGTTTGGTTCAATCTTGTGTGTTGAGTGGAAGTTTAACAGATGATATCTGATTCGTCATGGACCTTATTTGTGTTTTGACAAAAAAAATGCATAACTTTGTCAAGTTTAGCAAAAGTTGTTTTGAATGCAAAGCGAGTGCATGAAGGTGCAGTGATTCTTTTTTTTTCCACTGTTTTTTAAAATTTGGAATGATTTCTTTTTAACGTCTGTCCCCTTTTGGATCATCAGCGCAAGATTTTCCTACCGTAAGTGGTGATGTTGGGAAGATGTCAAGGTTTCTCTAAGCTTCACTTCTCTGATGATGAATATAAATATTTGCCTTCACCTCCGGTAAATACACAGACAAATGCATGCTCGGTTTGAGTGCTTATGTGCTGCTCTTTATCTCTTTAACCTGACTGGTTCATTTGGTTGACATTTGCCAGATTCTTCAATGTTTACATAAATAGAAATGATTGTGTGCTCACAATGTACAGTGTAAAGATTTTTTTTTTGTAATTCCAAGTGTTAAAACTAGAGAAATATATATAAATTAATGATCATTTCATGTCATCAAATGTCTCTTATTTAACAGAATGAGGACAGAGTTATCTACCTCCTTTATTACTGATAGCGTTTTGAAATTTTGTTACAAATTGGTATTCTTGTGTCTCTACCTGATAACTTCTGTTATCAGATACACTACTGTATATTTCATTTTGACTTTATTCTATACGAGGTGGCATAGTGGCGTAGTTAGCACTGTGGCCTCACACCTCCAGGATCGAGGGTTGGTGGGTTTCCTCCAGGTTCTCCAGTTTCCTCCCACAATCCAAGTACATACAGATTTGGTGTTCCCTAAATTGGTCCTCCCAAATTTATCGTAATGTGTGTGTGTGTGTGTGTGTGTGTGCCCCCTGCTTTGGATTGGCACCCTGTCTAGAGATAGGCTCCAGGCTCCAGGCCCCAGAGACCCTGTACAGGTATAGAAGATGAATGATTGAATGAATTTATTCTTTACATTCTATAACTTTCTTGAAGACAAAGAAAATAAAAGAAAGGACTGGACTTGTTTTTACGAGTTACATTTGATCAAGGAACATTTTATTTAATTTTTTTAATACATAGGTTCTATTCCATAAAAACAAAAAAAGTATTGGTGGGAAGAATGTAAGAGCGATTTATGGCGACTGCAGTGTGGGTCATTACACAAGGCTATCATCGTCGATATTTCTTTCCATTTCATTTTGACGCCCAAGCTTTCTCTTTACAAATCACTCATGGAACAAAAGTATATTTTACAAAACAAAACAAAAAAACAGTATTATTATTATTACATCACAATATTACATTTCATGGCGGAAAGTATATGACTATTTCAGATTTAGTAAAAAGAAAGAAAGAAAGAAAGAAAGAAAGGCTATACTGCATGATGATTTAAGGTCCCCTTAGTATGAAACACACATGTATCTGTGTAAGACAAAACATGCACCTTGAAGATTTCGTTTTTTAAGATGAACATTGATCATAACAAGTCCACGCTTATTAACATTTCATACATAAATCCCTTTATAAAGACAAATGATAAAAATACACATAGGTTGTATAGAGCTACTGCATAGATTATATCTCCTCATATACTGCCACTTTTATGATGAAAGAACTGTATTATATTTGCAAAGTAGATCTTTTAGTTTGTGAACACTGAAAATGACAAATGCCCTGAAGAGGAATGAAATCAAGGAAAGAAAAAAAATATACAACTGAAAGTGTGTTAGAGGACAGAGAGTGCTGGAACTGCATTCAATTTTACACCGCTGACTACAACTGAAGTTAGATAACTTGATCGAATGAAGGTGAATAATTTAAGACTCTGGAGTTAGACAGACGATGTATGTGTGGAAGTCTGGGAAATCCTCTCACGGGAGTTCTGAAAGCAGATTCCATGACCTGAAGAAGATTTCTCTTCTCTTTTTCATTTAAAGATTCAACTCTCCACTGGAGGTAAAGGTCATTTAAACAGGCGTCTCATCGTCCTTTCCCACTCGAAAAACTGACGCCAAAGCTTCAAATATTCCTGTTTAATTTACAGAGTTTTGTTTTATCATTACCGTCATCGCTGTAGGCCGTTCGAACTGTTAATCCGTTCTCAGTTTTGATGATGACGTGATGGAGCACGAGCATCATGGACATTTTTTGTAGCTTCAGTCTGGTTCATTTTGTCACAAAACTATGTATATAGCAACTTGATCAAAGCATGACATTCGTCGTATGAGGAAATAATGATAAATATGTAGCAGGGTTTTAGACAACTTTACCAGGCTGACTGCATTCACAACTAATGTGTGCTAAAATTACTCCTCAGGGTCAATTCCTACAGATCACTAGAAATCCCGGAATTGTGAATATGCTAAGATCTTTATAAGTCTTACTGAGGTGTGACTGAATGTGCCTCCAAGGGTTATGACTTTATTTTGTAACAGGAAGGATTTGAGGTGAAGCTGTAGCTATTTATGAGCCGGAGGTCTGCCGCAGGTCCCCTGTATTTTCTTTCATATTTCTTATGTGACAGTGAGGCGATGTCTCCTGTGGCGGTGAGGACGGTATCTTTTCATTTGTTTCACTTTCACCAAAAGTGGGGACTGGGCTCAAGTCAGAATGTCCTCTTCAGACGAGACACCAAGGCAAGGATGGAAAACACCCCGAATGAAACATTTCTAAATGGTAAAATCGTTTTTTCCCCCTCACATCAGACAACCAAATTTTCATCATTTCTGTTTGTTTTCCAGACATCTGAAGGGATTTCCCAGACCTCCAGACAATCATCCACCTTACTGGGGTAGGAGCCATTCCAGGAGCACCAAGATCAGTGTTACTAGGTACTTACTCTACTCTACTGTAGTCTAAATAGCTTTAGGAATCAAGCTGCTTAGCCGGTCTCACAATGAAAGCCCTTTTACGGACATGGCACAACCATGCCAAAGAGGAAGTGGCATGAAGAGGAATGAAAGGAATGAATGCTCGCTTAAAGCCACAGTCAGGAAATTTTCTATTAGATAAGTGGAAGACCAACACTGACTTTTAGAATATTCAGAGACTGAACAGATTTGTATTTCTCCTTTGTGTGCCTTGGTTTACTTAGAACGGAATCGACTGTGTGTGTAGTTAGTATTCTTATTGCGGCTGATCTAAGAATTGTTGACCAAATGATTTTAGCGTGTGCTTATTGTTCTTGATAAACACTTAAAGGAGCATAAAAGTGAGACTGGATCACAGGACTTGTTTGAGTAATTGTGCATCAAGTATAACACATCAAAGGTGGTGGTACTGCTGTGTGTTTGTGTGTGTGTGTGTGTGTGTATACATACATACGTACATACATACATATATACATACACATACATACTGATCAGCCAAAACATGACAACCACCTAGGTTTTGGTTCCTCTTTTGGCTCTGGCCCCTCGCAGCACAGCTCCACAGGGCCTCTTGGGGTGTGTGATGTGGCATCTGGGTTTTCTGGTGCCTTTCTATCATGGCCAGCATTGACTTATTTCTGTGGTTTGTGCTGCATTGGCTTTTCCATTGGATTGGCCCAGACGGGCTCGCCTAGTGGATATGAGTGCCTTGGGTGCCCCTGATCCTACCACCAGTTTACTGGTATATAATCGATAATCAATGTTATTCAATTCCCCTACTGGTGGTGTTAGTGTTATGGCTGATCAGTGTGTACGTGTATATACAGTACTGTGCAAAAGTTTTTGACAGCGGTAAAGAAATGCTGTAAACTAAGAATGCTTTCAAAAGCTTTCTTGCAAGTTTGGGGCTGCAAATTTTGGTCAGGTTTAATGGTTTCCTCAATGCTGAGAAATACAGACAGACACTTGTCCCGCAAGGAGGTATTTGCCCCAATACACAATATTGGCCCCAAATTTATTCTGCAGTGAGACACCCCACCCCAAACATACAGCCAATGACATTAAAAGCTATCTTCAGCGCAGAGATGAACGAGAAGTTGGTTTGGCCCCCACCGAACCCAGATCTCAACATCATCAAGTCTGTCTGGGATTACATGGAGAGACAGAGGGATTTGAAGCAGCCTACATCCACAGAAGATCCCTGGTTAGTTCTCCAGATGTTCGGAACGACCTACCTGCCATATTCCTTCAAAAATTGTGCGCAAGTGTACATAGAAGAATTGAGGCTTCTGTTTTTGCAGGGCCACATTAAATATTGTTTTGATTCGGATTCCTCTTCTGTTCATTTACTTTGCATTGTGTTAAGTGATAGAAATAAACGATTAACTTCTAATGTTATTTTTAAAAAGCATTCAAACTTTACAGCATTTTATCACATCTGCCTGAAATTTTTGCACAACACTAGAGAGAGCGATAGAGAGAGAGAGACATCAATCATTAAGGCACCACATGGTATTTCGGTCACATGTACAGCACAGGCTTGAGTACACCCTGTTACAAAAAGGGTCATTTTTTTGAGTGTTATCAAGGTCGAACACACACAAATCTTTAGTAGTAGTTGTAGCAGTAGTACTTTTTGTCACTCCAACACACATTTTAACCAGCATTAGTCCCTAACTTTTTAGATTAAAGTCAAATTATAAAGATTCCGTCCGTGTATTGCACGATTGGTCTGCCAAACGACTACATTTAAACAAATCCAAAAATGAAATCCATGAAACAAATGAATATCTAAAATCAGCTTGAGCCCTTTATTTTTTTTGTAAACACTATGAAAGTGATGAAACTCCTCACTGTGGCTTTAAGGGAGTCTGGCATGTGTCAGGAACAGTGCAAGCTAAGCTGAGTATGTGTAATTTCCTTCCTATTAGGCAAAAGTAATAAGAAGCATAGAAAGACTGTCCTCAGTTTATACCATCACACCATTTACAGGCTTAAAGGTACTCGAAGCATTTTTTTTCTTTTTTTATTACGTTTTTATTTAGAAGTCACACAACTGACCGGACTGTACGAAAGACAAGTAAACAACGTACATGACCAGTGTGGATAAAAGAAAGCAGGCATTATTTACTTCCATGTTTACCGCAGGCAACTGTTTAGACAAATTCATTTTTCATTTAATATTTATTTCCTCTTTGAATGTAAATTTCATCTTAAACGTGCCTTTAAGCCTGCAGGAAACCCTTACTTAAACATCACAGATATTCCGGCAAAAGCGTGTGCACAGTACTGTACATCCTTAGTGTAGCAGGCCACTGGATATCCTTAATACAACGAAGATGTAAGCCAAGTTCCATCCCCAGAGAGCTTACTAATTCACTCTATGCCCCAAAGCAAGTTAGCTTGTGTTTTTGGTTTTTTTTTTTGCACATAATGCTTTGCTTCTGGGCTCTGCGCGGGGGCTTCTGCTGCAGTCTTTCGTATCATAACTGTGGATATTCAGGGAAAAATTCGTCCAGATCCATGTTACCTTGTTCTTGTGTCCTGATAACAAAAAAGGGTTCCAACTTACCAAATCTGATATTTGCGGCTGTGTGTTTTTTTTTTTTTTTATTGTTGGTAAATAAAATGCCTGAATGAGATGAGACGAAATTATAAGAGGACATGCAGTGTGATTATGAAAAGCAAGCATATGTTTTGGGCTGGAAGCGTGTGTGAACATGTGCAGTGTGTGGTGACTCACATGTTGTTATTGTTGTAGATAGGAGAAGGGTATATTTCTTGGTCGATCATTGGGGTTTCTGGATACGACGTAGCAAATGTAGGATCCATCAGAGTGACAGGACTGTGCAAAAAAAGTGAGCCATGAACTATATATAGACATGATGACATAATTCTTCTGATATAAAGTTCTAAAGGTAAAGTTTGGTGTAAAAATCAAGTGTAATCAACTTAAAAATCAACTTTAAATGTAGTCAACCGTAAATCGGCCATGACATGTCTGATGTCTTTAGTTGTAGTTCTGCCTGGGAGGCTAATGCTGCGGTCGCGGTAACTGCTAAGTTAGTGTGCCATGTGAGGGGGTGTGAGGTGTGTGTGTGTGTGTGTGTGTGTGTGTTAACAGATTCCTCAAATGAAAGCATGTTTTAAATGCTTTTTCAGGGGGCATAAAGCTCTTAAAAAATGCACTTTTACAGTTATGGGACTTAGTGGCTACTGGAACTGTTTTACTATTGTGAACCTCATGCAACATTTAGCGTAGAACAGAGAGTGCTGTTAATACTGATGATTCCCTTCTCGTTTCTAAAGCCAATACTGCTATAAAGTAATTATAGAGAAATATGATAGGGGAACTTAATATTGTTCACAAAGTGCGCAGTCATGTTGATTTGATATCACTCTGTAAACAGGGCAGAAAGACTATCTTAAGTCGACAAGTTAAGTAGGTGCTTTTACCGGTTTTTACCTGCTGGCGATGAATTATAAGTTGCGACATCGCTTCAAACTCAAGCGTGGGCTTCATTTGCTTAAAATTTTTAAGTTATTAAATTTCATTTGTAAAGAAAGCCGTTTTGTGAAATATCATGGTGAGAATCTAACAACATGAAACTATGATATTATTTGAACAACTTCCATCTTACGGGTAAACTTCTGATACTGAAGGTTATCCGAGTTTCCACCTCCTTAACCTTACTGTTTTCAGCTAAAAGAGCTTTAAAGCTTCATTGCAAAATAAATAATAAATAAAACAATAAATGGGAATAAACATTGAAAATCTTTTGACAACACAAGAGGGAATGGGTTAGATTTTTTCACCAAACAATTCCTTTAGCAAGCATAGATTGATGCATATATACATTAACCTTTTATTTCTATAAAATTAAAATGTCATTTTATCCAGGACTCCTAAAACAAGGTATTACAACAATTAAAACTGAGTAAACACAATATTTTGCTGTGATGATAATATTATACGCTTTAAATATCACTGTATGGGCAATTTTTTTTTTTGCCGTTTTAGAAGGGCTAAATTGTTGAGCAGCATCAAGCAACAAAAAAACATAATAATTTAATTACTGGGATTTTGACGTTTTTGGTGAAAAAACAAGAATGACGTGATCCGAGATCACTTAAACGCTTGGTGAAGCTGCATCAGAAAAATCACCAGTAGAAATCACAATCAACGAAATGTGTAATCAACAAAAGTAAGAGCATTTCCATACACGCGATGTGACCAGAATTTACAGATGAGTTTAGGACTAAACAGCTGTGTGTCCATAAGAAAACTATCTGTTGATGAAAATAATCTGAAATTTCCTATGGATCATAAAGATTGGACTTCAAAATTTCATGTGAGCTGATGAGTCCAGATTGTCCCTATTCCTCAGAGACTGGAAAGAAGGGAAGCACATGAAGCATAGTGCGCACTGTACAAGCCAGGGTCACGGGGGCCTGGAGCCTATCCCAGGAGACTTAGGGCACTAGGTGGGGTACACCCTGGACATGGTGCCAATCCATCGCAGGGCACACACATACACACAGTCACACACTCATTCACACACTACAGGCAATCTGTGAACGCCAATTAGCCTAACCTACATGTCTTTGAACTGTGGTTCAAAGGAAACCGGAGTACCCGGAGGAAACCCACCAAGCACGGGGAGAACATGCAAACTCCATGCACACAGATACGGGAATCGAACCCGGACCCCGGAGGTGCAAGGCGACAGTGCTAACCACACTACACCACCGTGCCACCTACAGGTTATCACATCTATGGAATTTCGTCTTTACTGATGGCACGGGCATGTTCCAGGAAATTGGAGTGCCATGAAAAGGCCACCACATTTGCACACCACAATTAAAAAACAAAAAATGGTTGAACATAATCTTAAGAGTGGTGAATCTTATTTTTTTTGGCCAGGCAGTGTATCTAAAGTGAATGAAGTAAAAAGAAAAAAATCTTAACAAGTCATTTTCCATGACTCTAATAACAGGTTACTAAAACTGTAGAATTAATACTACAGTATATGCTTTAAATATCACTGTATATCATATGGATGATTATGAGCTCATGCTATGTAACATATTCCATCATGTTTCATTAAAATACCAGCAGCACTGCTTTATATGACTATTTTCTAGGTGTAACAGGAGTATGAACAGTTATACTTACGTTGGTAAATTAAACATTGGATTCTGGGGCCTAAAAAATAGAAATAATGATTAAACCATTACCTCCAAAAAGATAAAAATGTCGTAATATTTATGCTAAAGAGGACTCTCTTAATAAACAAGAAAATCTGCCACTGACAGTCTCGGTGACTAATGCATGCATAGCAGTATGAGTAAACTAACTGTCAAACTAACTGGAGCTACACTTACATTCACCAGGCCAGAGTGTGTGAGCAAAAGTGTGCGTGTGCAAATGTGTGCGTGTTCAAATATTTACATGTTGCAGATGGGATCCTGCATTGTTGACTCCGGAGGTGGCATGATGGGGGGTTCGTGCTCCCTAGATATGAAACACACACAAGTCCAGCATAAATATGATAAACACACCAACATGCAGTAACATCTGCCAATTCCCTGCCTCGGAGTGTCCTGATTTTAAATCAAATTAACCCTTGAATTAATTTGAGAAAGTTTTGAAACATTTTTGCTGTCTTACTGTACATGTAATGTAATGAATTACTGGAGGAACCGGAAATTTATCTGCCATCATATATATAATTTTTTTCTAAATTACTAGGGGTGTTCAAGTCAAACCGGGACTTTTCATAGCGCAGAATAACAGAACACAGGTATGACAATGAAAACTGTTTAATCACTGCTATCACAATAAACTTATCATCAATATCAAAAGTTTTCTTAGTACGGTGTCCAAATTGGAGAGAAAACACAAGAACAACCAACCAAAGTGTTTTTTTGTTTGTTTATTTCCACTGGAACAATACGTCTAGTTGCTACAAGTGTGTCAAGTAAAATTTAAACATCGTGTCGTCATTTTAGTCAAACATTTTGCCATTCACCTGAAGAATCGAGAAGTCAATCATTTGAAACTAGACAGTTTTATAGTAGCTGGTTTTCTTCTTAATAAAGACACTATTCATGTTGAATTACTTACTGATCCACCACAGTGGTGAGCTTGAACGGCAGGTATCCATCCGGGTGTGGTGCAGGCGGAACTGTGGGAAAAGAAAGAGCATTGTTTACCTTACAGCATGGTTGTGAATGTACGATGGTGCAACGTGATATGGAAATCTTGGAATGGAACAACCCTGATGTAATCACGTACTGTACTTTTGGTTTTAAGGTTGGAAACGTTTCCAGTGAAATACATCTACAGAGGTTTAGTTAGTTATCTCATGCTGGGTGTCATCGGCAGTTCACCATTATTGGGTGCGTCTCTCATTACTTCCACTTTGATACACTTTCTTTTGTCTATTTGTCTCAATTTATTTGTGTCAATGTAATCACATGACAATCTCTAACATGAAGAAGTGATGTGTGTCATGTTGTGCCATGCATACTTGCCTGTATAGTATTTCTTAAATGCTTCGTTTTTTGTCATTAGGCATCCATGTCGTCCCGATGCACGCGCATACACTTGTGTAATCAGGTTGATGTCCCGAATTCGATCACCAAGGCCGACAGAGTCCAAGTCTTTTTTGGTGAATGGTTGGATGTTTTGGATTTTTCTGCCTCCAGCTAGATATACACAGAGATTGTATGTGTGTGTGTTTGTGTGACAGAAAGAAAGAGAGAGATGACAACATAAATGTACACATCAATATCTAAGCCTAACGGTGGTGAAATTAAGCCCATACAAAACTAAAAAAAAAGGGAGACAAATTAGACTTTCACGCAAGCAAATACGAATGTGTGCTTTTTAGCATACGTACTCTCACTGAGGCCGACGTAAGCGATGGTGATGCCTCCGATTTCAGAATCACTAAAGCGCAGCAGAAACGTGCCGCTGGGTTGGTTCTGCAGAATTATGTGAAGATGCTGCTTCCCAATAAACCCAAGGATGAGTCTGCAGTGAACAACAGCAAAGAGTATTGTAAATAATGTTGTAAACTTAAAAATTTTAAGTTTACCGTTTAATCTGACGACATTGAGGATTCCCATACCCGTCACTCCAGTAGGCCTTTAGACATTTCTTGGTCAGATCAATCACTCCCTCGAACCACTGCCAGAAGGTGAAGTTTCGTCCAGGTAGAACTTCCTGTATCAAGTATAATATTGAATCTTTATATGATCTCATAGAGTGTGTGTGTACACAAACACTGATCAAGACAAGGATTACTTGAGATTGAGTAAAAAGGGAGAACTACAGGGATCGAGGCCAAGTCGAGACAGAGTCCAAAAACGACAGTCAAGTTTGAGAACGAAAACAATCAAATGTTTTTGAAGACAAGCCTTTATTTCCACTGATCTTTATTAGACCATCATTTTATGCACTTTAGTCAAAATTTGTGCATGCATCCCAAAAAATTATTTAATTAGCTTCAGGTGAGAATAAGAATATGTACAGTATGAAGGCCATTGTCAAAAGCAAGTCCAAGTCCAACTGCAAGTCCAGGCCAATGCACAAAGAAAAATCTGTCGAGTTTGAAATAAAGTGGAAACGGCAGTAGGCCGATGTGCGTTATGATTTGAATTAAATACAGAAATGTGCGAAAAGTTTACACCAATTTTCTTCATATTTTGCTTCCAAGGAGCCAGACTTTCTTTCTTGTATTTTTAACGTGGTCTTAAGCAATAGTTCTCCAGGCTTCCTGGAGACTCTCATTTTCAGTCCAGATCCAGAGACATTTTTATGTCTGTCAGGCCATACAGCGGCCTATTAACCATTCAAGCATAAAAACATCTAAGGCATGAGTCAGTGAGAAGCAGATGCAGATAACGTCATAGGAGATTAGTATTCTAGTGATGCTGAATGCTGAGAGGTTGGAACAAATAAGAGGGGAAATTAGCTTGTTACATAAATGACCAATTTTTAAACTGCATCTTTAGGCAAGTTGCAGGTTCTTGCAGTAATTTTTTTTTTATCTACATCATTTAATTTAATATGAAGAAATAAGATTTGTGCACAGTACATGCCATCAGACCCAAAAAGCATCATGGAATATGGAAAAAATATGAATCAACCGAGTAAATACTTTATTACTATTTAATGACAGATGAAATAAATAAAAAAAAGTCACATTTACATGTCATTAATAATAGAAATAATACCTTGTTGAACTGAGCCCAGGATACCGGTGTGTTACTGAAATCCTCTGAAACATCTGGCTTGTCAAAGATCTTCTGAGCGAGGCAGTGTAAGTTGCTTCTGTCTAATGATAGTGTGGTCTGCACCTCGGACATGAACTTACAGCTCAGAGCCTCTGACATCTGACTCCAGGGGACTCGATCGGGCACCACGAACGGGATTCTGTTCTGTTGACGGGACGGCACGAAGACACAATCTAATCACAAATCTGGCACCACAATTCTTGAGTCTGAATCATAAATTAAAAGTTGATTCACTTAAATAACATCTCAACAATGGAACTCTACTAACCAGTTTATATTAATGCACTTGTAATATGTTATTGTTAGATACAAATCATAAATTTTAATTTTTTTACCAAATAAAGAGAGGTAGCCTTGGCAAATTGCTGCACCATGAAAGATTTAAACACTTAATATGATATGCTGCTATGGGAAAACAATCAACTTTGGTGTGTTAAGAGTAACCAATTATTTTCCTCTCATAGCATGCAACGCTGTGATTTATTCCTTAATTATATAACAGGAAACCTAGTCGGTGCTACTTACAGGTTCAGAGAATGCACAATCCCAAATGACGGTGGCCATAGCATTGTTCTCTTGACTACCATGTACAATGACGACAACAGGAAGTGAGATCACCTACAAGGGGAAAAAGAAACACCAGTCAAACAACAACAGTCCAGGATATACTGTAGTTTTAGAAAATATTTTTGGAAATTTATGTTTAATGTGACACTGTATTAATGCTGCAAACAAGACAAAACAAAAAATGTCATGGTCAAGTAAACAATTCAGCACATTCAAGATAAGTGACAGCCGACAGCCAAGCCAGACGGTTGATTCTTGTAAGATCAGGGTAGTTAAACCCATAAAAGGAAACACATGCAGTGTGTCTGGTGCCTTTCTATTATGGCATTCGTTAACTTTTCTTCAGACAAGATGGGCTGGCAATTGGTCCTACAGGCATGGGTAAGCCCTGGGCGCCCAGTGTATAATTCACTGATCAATGTTGCTCAGTTCACCTGGTGGTGGTTTTAATGTTAGGGCTGATCAGTGCCCCTAATCCCCGCCCATAAAAAAATAATATAAACAAAACTAAACAAAACAAATAAGTTAAACAAGTAATATTTCGATATGCTTAAATTGACTACTGATCCGATATGATTCAGGACCGTTACAGCTCATTAAGTTTAAAGTTTGGATTCAGACCAGTTAAAATCAACAGGCTATTACATGTCCAACTGTAGTTTTGACTCTGAATCAAGGAACAATTTAGAAAAAGCATAAGTCGAGTCCTCGTATATTTTTCCCCTCTGTCTTGGCATGCAGCGAGAGTTGTGATATTAAATGTGTGAGCAACGCTAACACTCATTCTATCACTTTGACCAACCCTAACGCTAAAAATCGTGCAGACACAGATGTTGCAGAAGTGTGAACAGCATCACAACTTCGAAGACTTTGTTAGTGTTAAAGCCGAGGCCACTGCAGGTGTCAGTGTTAGGAACAACCCTGGTCTTGACCCTGTAAAGCTGCACCAGAAGGAGAAACCGCAGAGCTCAAACAGGAACAGACCAAGGTAAAAAAAAAAATATTGAAGAAAGAAGACGGACGAAAAATACTGAAGAAAAAAGACGAACAAGGTTATGAAATTGTCCAAACACATCACAGTGAATCAGTGGGGGAAAGTGACAGCAAAGTGTGCAGTACAGGAGCTACAAGGTGGAGGACAGCTCACGGACGCGG
The DNA here is from genome assembly GCA_028570985.1 of Heterobranchus longifilis. Lineage (NCBI taxonomy): Eukaryota > Metazoa > Chordata > Actinopteri > Siluriformes > Clariidae > Heterobranchus > Heterobranchus longifilis. The sequence continues at coordinate 5,633,130 of JAOVVB010000018.1, read as the reverse complement.
AGGAAGAGGTCTCCCACTGTGCTACAAAATGTTTACGGATGATCCAAAGTGACGAAGGGGAAACTAGCACTGAAGACAAACCGCATAATGGGAGACCATCAACCATCAACCACAGTGAATTTCAAAGAGGATTCGAGAGTTGGGTTCAATGATGGTGCAAATGCATTGCTACTACGTCCCTTCGTAAAGAGGACCAACCATCTAGACCAACATTTTTTTATTAGCAATTTAAGCAATGTATGTCGGAAGATAATTCCAACATATAACTAATAACGTAAACTTCCAAAGATGTGAATTTGGCAAATAATTAATTATTATAATTTTTGACTGCTTGCAGCCAATTTGGCACTTGTTTGCCCTCCGGAGCAGTGGTTTACATGAGTGGTTATTTTATAGGATCTATATTCGGAAAGCCTTTCAGCCTACATGAGTATGTTTGGACTGTGGGAGAAAACCAAGCACACAGAGAACATGCAAAATCCACGCAAACAGACCGGAGGTGAGATTTGAACACCCAACCCTGGAGGTGTGAGGTAGCAATTTTAAGCACTAAACCTCTAAGCCTTTTTTATTTCAGCATGCAAATATGCAAAACTCAAAAGTCGAATGTCAAATTTATTGTTAGTTTAGTCTGTCACAATAAACCACCTGTTTATTAGTCGAAAGACAAAGAAGACCATAAACTACCTGTTTATCGAGAGCTAAAATTAAATAAATGTGCAGGAGATCAAAGTACAAATACCTTCACTGACAATTTGAGAGTATGCACATAAAAATATGGGACAAACTAAAAATCTGAAATGAAAATACAGATACTTGGTTGAAAATTGTTTACAGTAAATGACATTAACAGATGCCGGGTTTCCTCCCTGCTGGTGATGTTTAATGTAGTTGTATTCAGATCCTGCTTGTTCTTGTGGTTGTGCCTTCAGGAAGTAAAATGCATTCTCGTCGGAGTTTACGTTGCTTTAGGTCACTGAAAATCTGCACTGTGAAGCGCTATCCAGGCAGTTTTGAAGACAAGTGTTTGTGATCAGGCAAGCTGTTGTTAAGGGTATTTCCTCGCCAAGGTACGAACTGTTATGTAAGATTCCACAATGGTCTTCCATGGCTTTCTGGGCTGTTTGGTGTTGCGGAGCTTGAGTGCATTCTTTTTATGAATGTTTTTTTTTTAGTCATGCCTAATGGCTTGGTGGCTCCATCTGACGGGCTTGTTCAGCCTAATGATGACTGGCTTTTCTCACAAACACAGCTGTTCTCGTATTGTTCATATACAAATGCTATACATAAAGCGAACAGTAAAAGCGCAACCTGCTAACTAGTAATGAGGAACTACCAAAGACCCAGCAATGATGGAACAACTAAGGCATCGACTGTTCAATTACTTTTGGTCCCTTCAAATGGCAGTCCATATACATCATGTGGCCAAAATTGTGTGGACTAGACCTGTCTATCACACCCATATTTGCCACAAAGTTGAAAACACAATTAGTAGAACTAGAACTATGTCCAATTCTTTCCGGACCTGCCTGGTCAAGTTTTAATTGCCAAAACTACTTTGCTTAACATTCCTACAGGTGGCACTGAGTAGTATGTGGAGTTCTCGGGCATTACCAGTTCTTCAGGTTCGCGACTAAATTGTTGACGAGCAACAACTATTGTCGTCAACTTCATCACCAGAGAGACAATCTGTCATCAGCTCAAGCCCTGCCTCCAGTATGTTCACAATGTCAGCATTACGCCGATGCCCTTATCCAGAGAGACTTTCAGGAGTACTCTGCTATTTCTATGAAAAACACATCCTCATGCTAGTGTGAATAGGTTCTATCAGGTTGTATACTATCAACATTATTTATCTTATGAAGATATCATGAACGCATGTAAGTTTATCACAGTATAAAAAAAGAAAAATTATTATTACGTAAACTGGTCATCCTGCTCATATGTAATTTAAGGACTTTGTCATCCTTTAATTACACTCATGACAAAGAAACAGTGTTCATTTTTTGCTGGAAGGAGCAGCCTAAGTGCAATACTTGTTTATTAGCGTAATGCCTCAGGTATGTCCTGTTTGGCATAGCATTGATGACTAAGCACTTCCCTGAGATCTTCTTTTTTTTTTTTTAATCACGCAGCCCTCATAATGATTCGAATACAAATTACTGGCCTGCATGTAGCAAAGAAAACAACTAAGGAGGTTTGAATGTACTGGAATTCAGGGCAAGGATCCTTCAACACATTATCAAACCATAAGTGCTGAACTGTCAACTTTTTGGTCAGAAACATGAATGAAGATCACTTAACCACTTGGTGAAGTTGCATGGTAAAAAAATCAACAGTAAAAACTACAGCTATGTTTCATAGTCAAAGTAAAAGCATTTCTATACCCACACAAGGTATAGATATATATACAGTACCCACATTAGAAAACCACTTGTTAGTGAGACTAATCAGAAAAAAGGGCTTGAATTTGCTAGAGAGCATAATGTTTGCACTTTAGAACGATGGAAAAAAGGTCATGTCGTCTGATGAGTTCAGATTGACCCTATTCCAGAGCGATGGACGCATCAGGGTGAAAAGGGAACCACATGAAGTGATGCACCTGTAATGCATAGTGCCCACTGTACAAGCCTCTGGAGGCAGTGTTATGATCTGTGGTTGCTTCAGGTGGTCAGGTCTAGACTCAGCTACATTATGTGGCAATAAAATGAAGTCAGCTGACGACATGAATGTACTGAATGACCAGGTTATCACATCTAAGGAGTTTTTCTTCCCGGATAAAGTCTTCCTGACACATCAACTGTGAAAGAGCATGGAGGGGAGAACACGAGGAATCATTTTCACACATGAACCGGTCAACACATTGTGTGCTCTAATCAAAGATAAACGTGATTTTAATTAAAACTTGGAGTGTGCCACTTTGTTTTAGGCAGTGTATATGTATGAGAAATCTATACTTTAACATAATTACATTGTTTACGTAATTAGAAATGAACTATGTCACTGTCTAAATATTTATAAACATACATAACATGACTCTAATCTTCATAATACATTAACTTTATTTTTCTTAACATTTCGATACTGCGGGACACATTTTGGGATCTGGAGTCACTAAACCTCACTAAACACTACCACACAACAGGCTGTGTTTATACACATGTTGATTAAAGTAATGCCAAAATATGCCTTTTTTTTTTTTTTTTTTTTTAAGAATTATTTAGTGCGTAAACACTCGCTGTTTTGGTTATAACAGGATATTCTCTGAATGAGCTTTACCGTGAAAACCATTACAAAGTAATGCATATGGCACAGTCTGAGTAACTGAAAAAGCAAAGCAAAGAAAAAAAAAACCACACAGTATAAAAAGGTACCTGGATACTGTATGGGCTGTCACAGCCTGTGATGGTTATCTCTGTAGTGAAAAGCAAAGCAAACTTCTCCTCCGTTACTGACTCAGAGCCCTTCCTGTCTGCACGCTTGATCTTCCTGATGGACTGTAAAAGAGTTACAAAAATTACCACGAAAACTCTGAGCAATGAAGTGCTACTTCCACAGTAATAAGATGTTCAGGCATGCTGTGAAAAGGAGCTCATGTTGTACCAACCATATTCCTGAAAGTCGCACATGTGCTCTTGCTGGTTGTATTGTGTTCTAAGATGGCGGTGCTATTAATCAGGTCTCCTACATTTTCACTGAAACAGGAAAAAAAAAACAATGAGAGAGATAATTAGCTCTCAATAATCACAGTGAAACAGAAAATCTATACTCTGCTTAAATATACCGCTGTAACACACTGCTGCAATGTATTACCCAAAAATATGCAAAACAAAAACCCCTAGGTATCAAAAAACAACAGAAAATACACAAATGCAGAAAAACTCTGTATCAAAATACAGACAAAAGAAAAATGTTTTCCTGGTGATTTTGTGTAAATTGCTCTCCTGGAATGAAATGTGGCATCATTCCTTCGAGTCAGAGTGAATTGAAAATTTTTTAGTTTCTGAATTCAAACTAAAATCTACCAGTGTACGTTAAGAAAAGGTATATAGTTAAGATCAGTTTACATCCCAGCAGGAAACCCCATCAAGCACCATGATGGAACCCGCATCAGGACATTTCTGTTTTAAAAAGTTAGAACGACTGGAGCTTAATGTCCATTCTAACATCTCTTAGTGTTGTTATGTTACCTCTCTGTGAGGTCTTAGCTCCCAAATTACTTTACTGTAATATGGTGTTTGCACAGGGTCCCAAATGCATCACATCCAGTTTTACACACTCAAAACATATATATATATATATATATATATATATATATATATACTCAGCAAAAAAAGAAACGCCCCTTTTTCAGGACTGTGTA
>JAOVVB010000018.1:5582859-5598962 GCA_028570985.1 Heterobranchus longifilis | reverse complement strand
TTTTGTTAAGTACATAACTCCACATGTGTTCATTCATAGTTTTGATGCCTTCAGTGAGAATCTACCAATGTAAATGGGCATGAAAATAAAGAAAACACATTGAATGAGTGAAGGTGTGTACAAACTTTTGGCCTGTACTGTATATACCCGCTCACAAAAGTGAATACACCCCTCTAATTTCAGCACACATTCAGTATATCCTCTTAAAGGACAATACTATCGAAATGAAACTTGGATATATTTTAGTGCAGTCAATGTGCAGCTTGTATAACAGTATAGATTTAATTTCCTCTGAAAATAACTCAACATACAGCCATTATTGTCAAAATAGCTGGCAACAAAAGTGAGTACACCCCAAGCTGTACAGTACATCTTTTACCATGCAAAGTCACATGTCTGTCAGTGACCTGAACCCTATTGAGCACCTCTGAGGCATCCTTGAGCGTACGATGCCGAGGCATCATGTGTCTAACAACCAGCAACTCCGTGATATCATTATGGAGGAGTGGAAGAGGATCCCAGCAACAACATGTGCAGCCCTGGTAAATTCCATGCCCACGAGGATTAAGGCCGTGCTAGATAACGATGGTGCTTACACAAAATATTGGCACTTTGGATACAGTTTTGACATGTTCATTCATGTACTCATTTCCGTGGCCAGTTACAGTATTTAAACAATAAAGTCTGCATGTTGAGTTATTGTTAGAGGACAGTAAATCTGTACTGCTATACTGCACCTTGACTACTCTAAAGTATATCCAATTATCATTTCTATTGAAAATAGAATACAACATTTCTATAGCATTGTCCCTTTTACATATACATATAATAACATATAATAAACATATAATAAAAATATATATGTATATATCTATTTTACAGGAACATGCTCTCTTATGCCATTGACTTTAAACAACAGCTTTTCCATTCTCCAGTTTGTCACCGCCGGCTAAAAGGTGTTTGATAAATGTTTTCCTGAATGGGCGTTAACATGAATCAAAGGCTGCGCTTAAAAAAAAAAAAGTGTAAAAAAATGGCTTAATGATACAGTAACACCAAAGAAGTTTCTGTTCTTTTCTGAATCACTGGTATAAAAAAAGATCAGCGTGTCAGGCTTAGTTAACGGTGCATGGTCTGCATTTGTATTTTACGAACAGGAACACGGCTCACCCCTCGTTGACTTTTATTTGCGCCCAGAAAAAGGAGTGCATCCTGTCAGCTTTATCTTAAGTTAACACAAGGAGAACGACCACACCGTATACAATAGATGGTTCGTCTCGGTTGTGTTTTACATGCGGTTATGGTTTTGGGAAACAGCCAACAAGAACACATACACATTAAAAAAAGTCTTTTCATATTTTCATGTCATTTAGCTTGAACTGGCTGTGCAAGTGACTGAACTGGTTGGTGTTAGTACTTTAATGACTAATGCAGGTTTTGACACAGTGTTCAGTCGTTATTTTTGGCTCCTGGTCGTCCCGGTCACAATAAAACAAGCATAAGAAAACCCCTTCTGTCTTCTGGAAACCTTCGCAAAAGTTCCTGTAGAAACGTAACAGAGCAAGTCGCGAGACCTGACGTAGAAACAGGAATTAGAAATGTTACAGGGAACGGAAAACGAAAACCAAAATAAAAAAAAAAAAAATGCATTTGTTCGTTGAAAGAGTAATGATGTTATTTTGAAAATGGCATAACAGGTCGATGGTTCATTTTCCATTCCAGGGTAGTTTCAAGAACGAGTAGCCTGAACATAAAAAAATTTCCCAACAAGCCAAAATGCCTGGCAAGTAATAAATCACTTATCACTCTGTACTCCATAATAGAAAAAGATAATGTGACATTAAATAGTCACTGTAGCCAGATTCTCAATGAGAATCCATGTACGAAGTGTCCTTTGTTACTTGCCAACTTTCCTATTGCTACAAACTCTTTTTTTGACAAAGCATCTGGGTCTTTAGGACCCGGGAGAGATTATTTAAATAAAATTGTAAAAAATCAGCCAATTAGATTTTTTTTCTCTGCTGTTGCTATGTGGGTACTGAGCACTAAAAGCTTTCTCAGAGGCTTTCCCAGAAGGCCTGCTGTACTTGGACAGAAGGCTCCTGCCATGTAACTGAACGAAGGCATGAAGTAACACCGATTCACTAAATAGCCAATTTTATTTTTATACTTAAAAAAAAAAAAAAAACTTTTTAAAATCCTTTTTCACAGTTATTATAGGACTCATACCACCTACAGTCCTTTTTATTAGTATCACCTTTTTAGCTGTCGTAAAAAAGGAAGATTGTTTTCCTGCATATCTCTTAATGCAGGAGTCAACATTGTGTACATCCTCTGTACCGTTTAAGCACAAGTTGGCATACAACCAGGAAAAGGTGCCAATCCTTCACAGGGCACACACATACACATATTACAGGAAATTTGAGAAACGCCAATTAGCCTAATCCGCCTGTCTTTGGACTGTGGGAGGATACGGGAGAACCCGTTCGAAACTGAGTACAGAAATGAACCTTCAACCGTGGAGGGGCGAAGCCACAGTGCTAACCATTAAAATTTTACTCCAATAATTCAGACTATTTACTTTGGTTTTAAAAGTTCTCCTGCATGACATACAAATTACTGGTCATTTAGTCTTCAAGTGGTTAGGTGATAAGTTAATATACTGTAAAGTAAATATATGAGTATTCTCTCGATCGAGTGGTGCCCGAGTGGTGGGACGGTTGTACTTGCACATGAATCATAGCGGCATTAACCGATCACAAGTGTCTTACTAAGATTTTATTTGTACGGAAAAAGCCTTGACCAGCAAGCTGGGGAAAGTCCTGTAACCTTGTAGAGTTAATTTTGTGGAGATAACATAACATAAAGTTATTTAAATTGATTTGTTGCATTAAAGTTACAAAAATGCTTTTGTATGCTGTCAGATAAAGAAAATCGGAATCAGCTGAAATCCATAACAGCGGGTCTGACTTTTAAAAAAATCGAAAATATGTATCGGCCAAAAAAATTGCTATCCGTGAGTCTTTAGCATAATATCATGCTTGATTGTAAATGATATATATTTCAGAGCCTACTGTACATGATCATAATCATTAATAATGAAATACAAATACAAAATGGAATACAAAATCATTAATAACAGCCAGATGTTCTATAGTCAGAGTAAAATAGTGGTTTATGTGCTTGTCTATTTGGCTTGTTTTTGAGGAAGCTTACAGTTTTGTAGCCCACATCTAAAAGGCACGTTTCACTACATTTTGAAAGTGCCAATGATGAATACACATTTCTGCTTTAATAGAGCACTCGGTTTTATTTATACCCCAAGCTTTCTGGTTTCTCTGACTAAAGAAGGGGCATGGCGTGCTCCGGCAAGAATGTACGGGGAGGTTCGGGCAAAAACAAACTGACACTAATTGTTTTCTGTCACTACAAATAATAAATAGGTCAAAACAATTAACTAATAACAGCAGGCTAGCTGATTAGTGACATTTTTGGTCTTGTATTTCACCTATGCGGTTACACCTTTGAGTTCTCTAATCTCATTTTATTTTCATTTTTATAGATACAGATTACTGATTAAATGGTAAAACTTTATATAGTTGCTTGGAATTGCAAGGTGTTTTCACTATCAGTACTTTGTAACAATCAGAGGTGAACCTCTAGCATTAAGTCTCCAGATATGGGCTTGTGACGGAAACAGAAACTCATTCCTGGAATGTTCCCAGACATTAACTCTGACTATAAACAAATAAAAAGCGTCAGTCGGTGCTACCAGTTCATAAGTGATAAAAATAATAAGTCTCATTAACTTTTAGTAACATTAACTACGCATCAGGTTGGGTTGCGTCACATCACCCTGTCACTGATTATTTTACTCCAACAGCTTACCATAGCATGTTTTATTTTTTTCCTTATCCGTAATATTTAACGTCTACTCTTGGATTCTGACACTTAATGTAAGGCTTAAGGCTTAATCCAAATGCTCCTCTCATTTACTGCAAAATTACATTCAGTTATTGTGTGTAAGCAGCTACTGTCTTTACTGACAACAGTTTATGTACTGTATGTGGTGTAATAAAGGTGTGTAAGTTTTTATTTTATTGATTATAAAGCTGCCACACGTCTGTAAGAAGTGAGTCAGACTGGCGTTAGGTACACATGAACCGACGCTAAGCTTCGATTAGACATTAGACATTGACTATTCTCTTGTTAAAAACAAAAATGGAGGAGGAATTTAAATTCTGAACTCAGAGCTTTGAGATTATTACTGTAATAATAACTTAATGAATAACTAGCATATCATATCCTGTGTCGAATTTTAATAAAATAAATAAATAAAAATAATTACACTGCGATTTGTTTTGACACATACTGCCATTGTGATTTAAACTATGACTGTTAACTATTAAAATGAACCTTTTTTCTATTAAATGTATTTATTAGGGCTAAAACCAAAAACCTAGACAAATGATCTCATTAAAGAGAATGTTTTCCAATATTTATCAACTCAAAATTATTATACCTGTAATACACTGTATCCTTTTGCGTTTAAATAATTGCACAGATCCATATTGTGATTTTGATTTTTATGATTGATTGATTGTGCAGCTCTAACGTGAATTATGATCCGTGTAGAAGAGGGCAAATAACTGTATTACTGTGTGTAATGCTGCTAAGAGAGAGCAGGCTGGTGAATAGATATGGGGGAAACAAAAATCCAGTGATGTTTTATGATTCCTTTGTGTGGAATGTACTACCACACTGACTCCAAACTCGATTTTTTTAAAACAAGTTTTTAATTTATATATGTTTGTATTTAAGGTGGTAAAATGTTGCAGTTCCTCTATAATCACACAGGTGTTGCTCTAAGTTGTTAACACATTAGCAGGAAGAACAGAATTCTTTGCGGTAGGAAGGCGAGTATTATTTGTTGAGTTTGTTTAGAACTATAAGAAAATCTGAGGAAAAAATGAATCGGGTTATTAATAAAATCGTGATATTTATAGAATTGCAATAAGAGTAATAATATTATATGGTTTGGTCCGTGGTAATTCACAAGCGAAGAAAATGAGAAAAAAATAAGAATGCAAATCTGTGTAATAGAGATGTGGAAATTATTTTTCAAAAATTTTTCAAAAAAGAGTTTTGTAGAATTGTGAGAAAATCTGAAAAATCATATTGGATCATGATATTTATAAAATCGGAATAGTAACAGAATCATGATACAAATCGGCACCTAGGTATCGTGATAATATTGTATCATTTGATCCCTTGCCTTTAAGGAGTCTGCATGCTCCCCCCCCCCCTGCTTGGTGGGTTTCTCTGAGTTTCCTCCCATAATCCATAAACCCGATTTGCCTCTAGCGTGTGATTGGGGTTGTGTGTGTATGTGTGTGTGTGTGTGCTCCCTGGGATAGACTTCTGCACAAGCAACCCTACACAGCTCCTACAACAGAATAATGATACCTTTGACACCTTCCTCTGTGACTCACAGCTAACAGTTTATGTCAGAAGGTGCATACAAGACAGAAAGGATAATCCTCCGTATTAAAACACCGTGTATGTCATACACAGCAACATACTTCAAACAGGAATTTTGGCATTAGGTCACCATTTTCTTAAGCTTCTCCTTTCAATGTTAAATGCCATCTGGCAGTATTTTTGTGTAATGCCAGCTCAAAGTGTTTATATTAATGTTGACGCAAGTATTCGGGATTAGGAAACTCGGCAGACGTTGTGTCTGGTACACACGGCCCAAAGACTGGTGTTGTTCAGAAAGATTATCCTGGCATGTCTATTAAAAAAAATTAAAAAGTTAAATCCAAACCTCAAATAAGGTCAATCAGGTTTTGTTGTTGATGCTAGCGAAATTTGAAAGTAATGACGCTCATAGCAAACTAGCATCATGTATCATATATTTGAAATGACTACTGTAAATGCGCTCAATAGCCAATCGAGGGCATTTGAGCTCACGTATAATGAATATAAAAAGTCTAGTCAGTCCTTTTAAATTTGCTGTGTGTGTTTGTGTGTTCGGTAAAGAATGAAACAGATTTATCATGTTGGATCTTTTTCCATAGTGTAATTACTGTGACATTATTACAAATCCCTGCAGTAACAGTAAAGGTTCAGGAATATCTGACAAGGATCACATGTGTTATTCATACTTTATGTCTGGGCTGTGGATGATGGAAGCCATATCCTATGGGCTTGCTTCTTTTCAGCTGGCACTGGGGCTCTAGTCAAGATAGACGGATACATAGATAACAATTTATTTTGACACAGCCTGCAGGACTCTGTTAGAGCGTAGATTTCACCAACCAGCACGATAATAAATTCAAGTCAACAAAAGTAAAGTCTACAGAAGAAAATTAATGTTTGGGGAAAAGCCCTGTCCAAATTCTGTTGAAAACCTGTGGAATGACTTTAGGAAGGGCTGGGCACAGGAGATCCCCTTGCAATTTGATAAAACATTTTTACAAGGAAACGTTGAATCGAACTGTTAAACCAAGATGCAGCAAGTTGAAAAACTGAGGGCTTTTTAGTCATGGCATGATTTATCTTGCTTTCATTTTTTACCCGTGGAAAGGTTGGAGCGGGTACCCTCTCTTTATATTGACTGAGAGAGTAGATAGGCCCATTCTTCGAAATGGGTTCGAATGTTTAAATGCAATATCAAACATTGCACGCATTAAAAGCCTCCAATCAGAGTTGAGTTTTGAGACTTTGGAGGCATTTGAGGAGGTAAAACGTCGTCATTTCATTATAATCCCACAGTCGCTACACTCTAAACTATTCACACATTTTCATCAAGTGTGGTAGGAGTTAAATATTTGCCAAGTTTACTTCAAAATAATAATTTTGGCGGATGACATAACATAGATATGTGCTGCTCAGTAAAAATGTAGCTTTTTTGCTTTATTTGATTTTAAGCTAAATGTTAAACTCTTGTATTTGAAGTCATTTTGTATTGTTTAAATGCTGCGCTCGGCCTTTAAGTAAGAAAACTAATGTTATAAGTAATCGGTTACATATAATAATCATTCAACTTTTTAAAAGTTTAAATTGTACCAAAATCTGGGAAAAATATAATACCGAATCAGTATATTTATAAAATCGTAATAGTTACAGAACTGGCACCTAGGTATAGTGATAATATTGTATCGGGTGCTGACCGATGATTCGCATCCCTACCTGCAGACGAACTGAAAATCTATAGAAATTAGATGCCCACAAATCAACTTCTTTTTCAGTGTGAAGTAAACACACAGGAAGCTTCAGTGGTAAATTCTACTCATCTATAATGCAACAAATTTTAAACATGAATCACGTGACTGCTTTCCTTCCTATCATTTCTATGACATGGCAGTAATGCTAGCAACATAACAAACCCCAAACACACATGAACATATCTAAAATGAGTCATCAAGACATGCTCTATGTAAGGGGAGTCCCAGAGAGAAGTGTAAGATGCAGCGTTCGGCTGCAGAAGTCTGAGTTTATATGAATCACGAGTTATAGCTTAGCTTTGTCATCAGTTGTAATCAGAGACTGGTAATGGTGGTATGGTGTCTGATGTGAACATAGTGAAGATTTATATATTTCACATATGCATTCTATCACAGAAATGTCTTCAGACATCATGATACGTTATAATGTTTCCGTACTGTGTACAGTATATCAGATGAAAAGCAAAAATGATAACCAATGGATGCAAATCCCAAGGTTCATACCTAACACAAGTGCCATATACAGTACACACTCAATACAGTACACTTCATCTAAAGGCTAACATTGAAGTGATTTACTCAATATACTAGTATGTTCCCAAACTATTTACATTTACAGCATTTGGCAGATGTCCTAATCTAGATCAAATTACATTTTTATTTAATTATACTATACATCTGAGCAGTTGAAGATCAAAGACCTTGCTCAAGGGTCCAACAGTGGCAACTTGGTGGTGCTTTGGGTTTGAATCTGGGAAGTTCCAATCAGAAGTCTAAGAACTTACCTACTGACCTAACCCTGCCCATGTGCTTGTTTTCTAAAAATGCAGTCATAATGTCATACAACCCTTAACATACATAGACTTTGTTTCACACTCAAAACTATATTTAAAAATAAATCAGATTAAAAATATGCCAACCTATAAGAAATCAGTCTATGGCATGCACTATAGTTTACTATATACCATAGTATTACCATGGTACTTTAGACATTACCATGATAGGCACCACATAACTTTATCTGGGTAGGTACTAGGTACGGTGATAGTACTACTGGGTGTACCACAATAGTTTAATAAATACCATGGTACTTATAGTGTACCGCAATGGCTCTCATAGTTCAGCAGGTATCTAATATTTAATATAATATGCTTTTACATATTGTACAATAATTTGATATCTTAGTACATACTGTACTAATGCTTTCCCAAACCAGTGTTTGAAAGGTTTAAACTGGCATCTTGGTGACATTTCATGAAACACAGATACAGCCTAAGTTAGTCAGCAGAGATGGTTAAAGGGACCTGCTCAAGGGCCAACAGGGGCTTGAACCCCGACGTGCTGATCAGTAAACATTTTGAGCATAAATTAGTCAAAACGGTGATACTGGAATGTAGATTTTCTGATACAAACACACTGCTTAAGTTTTGTGACTTATATCAGACTCTTGGTCAGACATTAGTGTTAAAGTGTCATACACAAGGTGTAAAAGGACAGTATATTAAAGGACGTCAGAAAATAAAGCTACATGTGATGTGTAATGTAATGCTATATAGATAATGATGTCACAAAAAAGATTTTGTTCTTAACTAAGCCAAACTGTTTTTAAATTATGCTAGAAGAAGAAGTTACATTTACATTACAACATGGTGAAATCCAATTAACCCCGCGCTTAACCCTTTTGAGCCTAAGTTAGTCAAAATGATGATACCGGAATGTACAGTTTCTGATACAAACCCACCGCTTAAGTTTTGTGACCTTTATAGGACTCTTGGTCAGACATTAGTGTTAAAGGTGCTTTCCTTTAACCACAAACTGTAATATTTATTCGCCAGCCTAACCTCAAGTCAAGTCAAGTCAAGTCAAGTCAGGTCAGATCAAGCTCTCAGGCTCGAGTTCAAACGTACTGTCATTAAATGGAACCATTTGAACTGGATTAAAACAGGTAAATAAACCAGGTCCTGTATTTAAAAAAAACTAGGTTGGGCCTCATATAGAAAAATAGAGAGAAACTCCACAGCACATGTAGCTGAAAAGGAACAGAAAGTAGCAGGCTGTCAGCTTCTCTAAAACTCAAAAATCATAAATGTCCACATCTCGCTCCGAACACAAGTAACTCGTGACATTGAGAAACATTTGTTGCTTTTTTAAAGATGTTTGTCAACATCCACATGTTTCCGAAAACTTCAGCAAAAGATATCATTCCTACAAGGGCCTGGTCTTCAAGGCCTCTCTCTCTCTCTCTCTCTCTCTCTCTCAAAAAAAAAGCGTCATCTCAGTCCTGTGTAAATATATGGAAACAATATGAGCTGAAATAACCGCGATATATTCACACACATACTGTAACATGCTCGGTTTGGTCGCTTTTATTTAAAAAAAAAAACAAAACAACAACAACAACTCGAGATTTAATACGAGCTAAGCGCGTCGATAAGTCCGGTTTTTTTTTTTTTTATCAACAGCTTTTTTTTTCCTTCTTATCGAATGTCCACACCGGAAAAAGAAAGAAAAGCCACAGAATAATGATAACAATAATGTTGATATTGTTGTTGTTTAACTTACCTCGGGTTGTCTCCAGCTCTTTAAAGCATGTAAGAGAAATAAGAAATGTGTGTGTGCTTCTTCCGTGTATGCGTGTTGTGTGTGTGTGTGTGTGTGCGCGCGCGCGTAATGTAATGTAGTAGTATGTTGTTGTTTCCCTTCCCAACTAGGCTATACTTTCACTTTTCTGTCAATGGCACACATATACACACACACACACATAAAAGAGCTCATCCTGCCTCCCGGAGGACAAAAACGGACACACACGCGTAGACAAAACTAAACGCGTTTATTCGTGTATTTATTTCATTCGCATACATCAACAGTAATTAAGACTTTATTAGTTATACTACAATTAATAGGTTTAGTATTATAAGTCGTCACCGAATAAAGTGTTTTATTTATACATTACGGTTAATACATTAAGGTTTAACATTTCGTGTAAACATTATTTCAATTATTTTGTTTCTGCTAACATGTCCGCAGAATAGTTGCGTGGTACTGTGTGCGCGCGCGTGAGCGATGGCAGAAAAACAAACTAAAGGAGCTGCAGTGTAATTACCGTAATGTCTACCGTAATTCAAGTGGAACGCGGACGCTATGTACTGTACAGCGGGGGGTCTGACGTCATAATCTGGGCGGAGCGTGAAACCGTCATTTCAGCTCGCCGACTGAACCATTTCCAGTAAGAGGCTTGTTTCGAAACATTTCCGGTTTTTCCCCCAACTCTCGTTTTTTTCTTTCTGTCGGAAATGCCCACTTCCGACTCAAGGTGAGAACATTAAGATAATGCATACAGCTTAGTTGTTGTTGTTTTTTTTTTTTGTCTTCTTCTTTTCCTTCCTCCAGAACAAAAAAAAAATCAGTAATGACAAAAAAAATGTCTTTTAAAGCCTTATCCGTTTATCTTTTATAACCAGCCTAATCACATGAATCACATTTCTCTTTCGACATAAGCATATGTGTTTGTGTGACATTTGTGTGTGAAGATTCAATAGTCTTTATCATCCTAAACACTCAAAAGGTGGGGTTAGTGCCATCCAGGTGCAACATCCTGTCACGTCCAAAAGAGGGCAGCAGCTCACCATGTGTTCATACATGTGTTTCTACAGTGCATATCTCCTCTCGACCATGAGGACCACAAGTCTGATCATGTAGCTGTATGGTTGTCAAAGTGTAATGCATGTGTAATGCATTTCTTTCCCCTCCAAATTACACTACCTCTTATCTAATAATAAGTTGTTGTTGGTCTTTCGGCTCCCGTTGAGGGATCGCCACAGCAGACCATCCGATCCTCACACAACTTGGTACAGGTTTTTTGTTGTTGTTGTTTTTTCCAGTTACTCCGGATGCCCTTCCTGACTCCCATTTTTAACCAGGCTTTGGACCGGGTTTGGGCAGGTTTGAAACCCGGGCTTTCAGCATGGCAGTTGACACTATCTAATAATACCTAATAGTACTTATTTACTCATTTTCACTCGTCCTTTGATATAAATATGTGGAAAGCTACCAAGTTCCCTCTGACTGAAAAATCTTGACTGAGACACTTATTTCCACTTTATTCTGTCATGGTTGTCGTGGACCCACACACCCATTCACACCTAGGGGCAATTTTAGTCTAACTTTTTCATGACACACGGTGGGAAGAAACCAGAGAAATTTCAGAAAACCCTCATGAACATAGAAAGCACAAACAAACTCCATACAGAAAGTAGCCCAAAATGAGGATTAAAAACTAGGACCCTGGTACTATGTGGTGCTTTAAGGGTGCACTGCACCACACTACTGCTCCCATAATATTATTCTGTAGTATGGATGGATGGTTCCGTCTACGTGCTGCCTGGCATAATCGGGCAACGGACATACGCCCGCCGTTTCTGTGACAGTTATTTACAGGGTCGGGTTGCCAGTTTGACACCCGATTGTATCTGAGCACTTGGTGTGGAGGCCCATGCTCAAGGGTCAACAGTGGCAACCGGGCTGCTCCAGGGGTCGAACCAGGGACCTCCTGGTCCACAAACCAACACCAACAAAATATACAGCCCACTGTCTGTGACTGGTCCAATAATCCAACCCACAAATATTCTTGTTTTCAATAATATAAACAAATATAATTCAATAATATAAACTATAATTAAAGCCAAAGACTGGAATAAGGAGATAGTTAGCGGAGAAAATAAAGCAATAACCTTAGAGCCATGAATTTGTCCATTAATACTTTCATTTCTTTGGGGTGAATTCTTGAAAACACACTATTTTTATGGTTAAATACATATATGGATAAACTATGTTCACTTAGATAGATAGATAGATAGATAGATAGATAGATAGATATTAAATATTTTCTTTTTAATATTTAATTACTCTAAATCTAAATAAGCAGATTTTCAGCATAGTTTTAGATTTTTGGACCTCTCTGTATATCTAGGGGTATTTATTTATTTATTTGGCTCCAGCCTATTTCTGTCATGTGGTCCATTACTACAAGTGGATTTAATTTCCCAGATTTAGAGTGCTTAATGGATAGGACAAGCCATTGAGGGCGCAGTGCTTGGACCCCACCACAGACTATTTGGCTAATAACTTGAAAAAATGCCAGCTGCTTTTATAAAATGTTATTCCCTAAAGACTTAATAAAATATATACATAATTTAGACATGCTTATAACTCATTTTAATTATTCTGGAGAAGGTACTGTTTCGAATCCAAGTTTTAACACAGTGTAAATGATTTGGTGAAATGTAGGTGAAAAGTTCAGAAATAACAATTATAAAAAAAACCTGACTGGAATTATTTACCTAAAAAGTTGACTCACCAAGTTTCCAAGTCTTTAAAGTTGGGGATAGATTTATTGGATGATGAGAAATTTGGATGAATCATGCACTACCTACATCTGGTTCACAGAGCTTTTAGCCAGGTCATTTATAAAAACTGTGGGAAAGTCCAAGAAAATCAATTCATTAGCCCCTAAAACTGATTGAAAAGAACTGGAAATGAACATGACTTGAACAGTGTACTATAAAACGTACAATACATCATTGATTTTAGACTTATATTTATCCAGTATTTGTATTTTTTAATTGTATGTGTGTGGGTTGTGTGTATATAAGTGTGTCTTTGGTGGGGGTGTAAGGTTGAGGAGGTTCATTTAAGGGCATTCCTCATATCACTGCTCATTTCCTGATAGCATGGTGATGACTTTGGCCTGCGTGTTGTGATAGGTCAGCAGAACCGAATGCAAGCTTCATGAGATTGTTTTTCGTGTCCCACACAAACTTAAACAAAACCAGTGGTTAACCTGATCAATCTCTCACTGATGAACTGTGACAGGATCCCACGTCGGGTTACACAGTTGGTAAACATTAGATTTTATCAAGATGCGTAACTACATACCTTAGTAAGGACACAATTTTAGTTTTTACAACTTGTAGATATATTGAATCAACATCATGAGGGCAGCTCATTAAAAAATTACAAATCTCAATCCTTAAGCATGTACATAAATAAATAATCACTAAAATAAATAATGACTTTCACACACAGGGAAATTTGAGGAAAGTTATTTTGGTCAACCATAAACCATGCAGTAGGGTTAATTGACCATTTGGGGTCCTTTACTACACTAATGAAGTGGGCAGAAGTTGGATTATTTATGTTAAAGTGGGCTCTGCTACATTCTTTGGCCCCTTCATCAGCGCTTGTGAAGCTGTGATTATTCCAGGGTCCTCTTAGGTAAAGTCGCTTTACGAAGGGGTTAGCACATCTGGAATCAATAGCGATAGGCTGGGTAACTAGAGGTTTTGGGGGGAGAAGGGTCTACAGGTTAGGCTAGTTACAGCTTTGGCCCTGGGGGTCCGTATGTCCCTGACTTCAAAATAGACTTGATTGCTCCCAGCTGGCAGCCCTAACTCACTCGGTGTCAGAGCTCTCCTCTGATGTCAACCTTGTCAGTATCAAGGCTAGACAGGACAATGTAGAACCGGAGACAAAGCAGCAATGCGGAGACATATTGACAGAGATATGTGTTTTGCCTGCGTTATTATTATTGGTGGGAAAACTGCAGGGTTGGTCTTCGTATCATTGCCTTTGGTGAAAATGATGGGGTATACATTTTCAAACAGCAAATCTGAATGATAATCTATATGAACAAACACTGTCATTACATAATACTAAAGAAAATGAAACAAAAATTAAAAGATGCAAAAGATTTTAGTAAAATTACAATTACACAATTTCCACAATTAGCCTATTTATGCATGAAAATATTTCTCACTACATGTTATTCATAATAATATCCTCCAGGTCTCAATTAATAGTCTCAAGTCAACCCGGGATGAAATTTCTTTTAAATAAAGCCGTAAACCCGCTTGACATTTACAAAAGACATAAAGCACAATACACTGATGAGTCTCTTAGCCATAGTAAAACATTTAAATGGTGCAAATATTTTAAAGAAGGTTGTAGCCCATTGCAATTGTTGCTTTGAACATTCGGCAAGTGTTAGGCTTAATCATAGAAAGTCGACAGATAACTTGTCGCCACATTTGCTGAAGAGACACATCTGTCTGTAGAAACTGTACACACAATCATTCACCAACACCACTTGCACATTACAGGAACTCGGCTGGAAGTTACGGCCACATCCTCCATAAATGCTCAATGCCAAGGCGTTTCCACATGTTTGGGCCATTAAAGGCGTACCTGGGACACTAGCGTTTCAGACGAGAAGCAGCATACTGTAAAAACTTTCTACCTTGAGTGTATCCAAGCACATGGAATGCTGAAATAAGTACATTAGTGTAGCAGGGGATTATATAGAGAAATAAAACTTGTTTTTACTTTCGTAACTGTGTTCTGCTATTCTGCATAACCAAAATTTTACTTGAACAACCCTTGAATAAGACATTGTTTACTGTACGTTTTTCATGATTTATGAAAACACTAATTCATTTATGAATTGCACACATTTTATAGTTTATAACTGTATTACACTTCATTTATAACATTGTATTTACGGTATAACTCATTATTTTACCAATAGCTAATCAATTCTGCGGCAGGTCAATCGTGCATTAGGTTTAGTCATAGACACACCCAGGTTCTTACAGGATAGGATAAAGTTAACGAAAAGATGGCATATCATTCAAGACATGATATGAATGTGTTCATAGTTTATTATAAATATAATCAGTCAATTTTTCTGCACAAATATTAAGCACTTCTCCATGATTTTTTCATTTTACTAAAGTAAAAAAAAAACAAAGAAGGCATGTGCTGAGAACTCATGAAATATTGAATTATTATCGGTTATATAGTATATCAAGAGCAAATGAGAAGCCACTAAGCCCATGCTCTCTGTCATCTCTCATAAAAAGACGGCCCAATAAAAAAGAATTTACAGTGCGGTATAGTAACTATAATGTATTTTTGTTAAAGAAGAAATAACTTGATTCATTTATAACTCACATTGTCTTTCTTTCATTTTTCTGCTCTTTTTCTTGCTGATTTAATTCCTTTTGTCCACTTCTGTCAAATGTGATTTCAGCTGAAAAAATGCTGAGTGCACAGTCATATAAATCAGCTCACCTAAAGGTCGTGTTCTTGCTGAATAGGTCGGATATCCATCATAAAGCTCTGGCACAAATGGTTGCCATGGAGAACAGGGTTACAGATTTACAATTTAGTATTATGAATCTAATCCTAATTGGATTAATAATAGTCTTTTTAAGTTTTGCAAAAGTAGGAAATGATACATAGTACTGTAAGGCCTAAACCCTCTGCGTGTAATGCTATTACATTTGAAATTACTCGCTTGGCACTAAAATGCCAGCTGTATCATTTCTTTAAAATGATTACAAGTGTTTCATTTAGCCACATGCAGCATCTTAATGGAAGCTATAACTCTCAAAATGCTTCAATTTAAGATATAAAATAGTTTCCATTGTAAATTACAATAGACTTATTTCATGATTATCAACTATACATTATACCATGTACAATAATAATATTTTCTCCATTAAGGCTGCTATTCTGGAACTTTTCTCCAACAGAACAAACTAGGTCCAAGTTGACTATTTTTGAAGTCAATGAGATCTAGGTTCAATCCATTTGATTTAAGGGGAGCAGCCAATCAGGCTAGTACCTATAAAAACTTAATTATAAGTACCCACCTTTGATACTAGTGAGTTGAAATTTCCACCACTGTAAGTAACTAAATAAATATAAAAATAATAATCATGCACCCACTGGGTCTCCCCTAACCCATTCTGAAACATGGGCATCAGTGGTCTAAATCATTCACTGCTACAGGATATTATGGGCAAAAAACTCAAA
>JAOVVB010000018.1:5554938-5565655 GCA_028570985.1 Heterobranchus longifilis | reverse complement strand
CCCCTTTTTTCCCTTCATCCCCTTCTCTGAATCCTTCTCGCTGTTCTTCGTTGCCCACCCTCCTCCAATCCCACCCTGCGTATTTCATTCCCACTCGGCCAAATCCTCTTCCCTCTCTTTCTCTCTCTTTGTTTATTTATTGACTCTACGACTGAGTGGGGATTTTCTGTTTGCGCGGCAACAAAAACCGAAATTTGAGCAGCCCTAAAACCGGATCCCTGAGGCTCTACGTGAAGAAAGAGATTCTGCATGGTGTCTATTTTTGCCTTGATTACGAGCTCCACGCATTGGGGTAAAACCGCGGCTGTGACTTCAGCCGGAGATCAGGCAGGCAAGCAGGCCACCCAAATGAGTCTAAGCACCAGCCTTAATTAGGAGCTTAATTGCAACAGCGACGAGCCTTAATGAGCTCTCCTGCATGACGGTGAGTTGATGAGAAAAAGGCGAAGGACAGCAGAAAGCTTTTCTTTCCCCAGCAACCCGTTAGCTCCTCATCCCACATAGCGCACACCTCCGTGAGGGCTGATTAAACCCCATTCACACCCGCCACTAATGACCCCCATGCTCATTCACACAGACACTTCAGCTTGCCGCCTGTTTACTCAAGGGCCCCTCCAGAGCCGTATTCAGCTTCGCTCACTCTCGTTAGTGTTGTTCGTGTCCTGTGAGATGCGCCACTCATCCAGAAGAGCCCGGAGTGCCCCCTTCCCTCAGCGCTTCACAGTTTTAATGACTTAACAGATATAATCAGAGCACTTCGGCAGGCCTGGCATTTTTTTTTTTTTCCGCAAGGCAGAAAAGAAATGAGGTCATTGTGAAGAAGAGGTGCTGGCTGTATTCGTTTCGCTCTTCAAAAGCAAAAAGGATCCTCTGGACAGTGGGCCTCTGAGCAACAAGAGTTAGGGTACTCGTGCACTGCTAGCCTGGGACTGATTTAGGAGTGTGTTTGAAGTGCAGATTACAGATTCTTTGCACCAAATCCCTACAGGAGTATCCATGGCCCCAGGAATCTCTCTCAGATTTCCTTCAGGTTTGTCTGTTTAAAAGTGTAAGAAGAGGTAACACACTCGGGCGGTGAAACACGTAGAAATCGGTGAAAAAGATACCCATAGAGTGTGTGTGTGTGTATGTGTGCGTCCATGCATGCAAGAGTGTGTATGTGGAAACAGCCAAACGAATGTGATGTATGGTCAGGAACAGATCCTGCTGGTGGGAATGTTGATCAGTTCCACAAAGAAAATTCCAGCAAGGATGTGATACTATTCACATATATACCACACGGACCGGGCTTTCTCATGTGCAGCTTACAGGTGGATTAGGGACGCCGCAATATTTAAAGAAATTTTTCAATTTGATTGCCAAAACATTAGTAAAGGCATGAAATCACTATAGTGAGGGGGAAAAGGACAGCAAACCTGTTTACGGCATTTTGAAAATCTAAGGGTAGATGCTGAATTTAATGAAATATTTTTAAATACATTACTTAGACACACTTAGTGGAAATAATTACCATTGCAATTATTTACATTTTCACTAAGGTTTCGCCATATGCATATCTCTCTCACAAAACTGTCTGCAACACAAATTCTCTACTTTTAAATTACTAAAATGATTCAATATACAGATTTGCCTTGTTTATCAATATATATTTGTGCGGGAAATCTATACCCATGCTGGATAAATTTTTTTATAAAACCATTTAGTGCCACAACAGCTGCCCTTAGGAGTTCATTAAAAGTGATTTTTCTAATGAAACTGGTTTTCAAGACACAAGATATGTAGAAATTCTTGTCTTTGGTATTTAAAAATACAGGACTATAAGTAAACTATTGCGATATAGATATCATATCCTTAGATTGTCTAGAGAATTGAGTAATTATGAGAAAGTGCCTAAGCAGTACGCCTCAGTTTGAGTGAAAAATATTTAAAAAAAATATATATATTTATAAAAATATTTATATATAAGTCTGTTCAGTCTTAATGGGGAAAGGGGAAGGAATCTACGTGTGTGTAAGTGGTTCGAGTGTAAACATGAGGGATATCTAACACCCGCATGTGCAATCCTAACATTCACACTAAACGCTCAGGAACACAAACACACACACACACACACACACAGAAGAACAGCTTGTTCTCATCAGCCGACAAAGAGCAGTAACACAGGACGAGCAGGCTCTGTCCGAACCCACCGGTCACTTCAGGGCGGGCTGAAGCGCTCAAATATGATGCGTCTCTGAGGAATGCAGGATATTCCACCAAGTCCTTGTGACATTCTCGAAAAAAATCAATACCCAAACCGAGAGAGGGCTTGTGAAACAGAAAGTTGTTTTGAGAGTTTATTGAGTAAATATATGACATCATGTTGTGTTTAGTGGTTTATAATGAGGAGTGATGGGGGGGGGGGGAGACTTCCACTGCAATTATGTCATTCTGGGCAAGACAAAAATGTGGCCTGTCAAGAACTGTTCAGTAAGGATCCATCCATCAGAATGACCAAATTGACAAGTCTGGGCTTAAGCCGTTAAGTAAATTCCTGCACAAAAGATGCTCTGAGCAAGTACTAAAGTAGCCTTGCTAACTTTAAAAACAAAAGCGAGATCGTCAGGACTGATAATTGTGACACACGTACACATACACACGCCTCTTCTGATGCCATGCTTCTTTTAATACATAGCACAATTCTATCTGTCTCATTTAACAGTAAGTGATTAGATGTAACAGTATGTAAGCAACATTAATGAGAATGACGCACTGCCATTTGCTTGCTGCGACACACACACACCTACGCACACACACACGCACACGAAAGGCCTCCTTTCATTATTATGTAATTACATCTTCAATTGATCAGACGTGTTGTGGCGGTTTGATTTCTCTCCTTCTTTTCTTGTAGCTGTCATGCCGATAAAGCGGAGAGGAGGTGAGCTGAAGAGTCGAGTTAAAGCGGCTCCTCGGGCCGCTCGCTGAGAAAAAAAGCACCATGCTGACTAACAAACAATGCTGTTTTGGTGAGGGACTGCGAAGAGCTCAAATGAAGAGCGGTGCAAAGGGAGGGGGCGGGGTGTGGAGATGCGGGACTAAAACTGGACACGTCAGTTATTAGGTCGCCCGGGTGGAAAGAGAGCAGGGGAAACTGGGAGGGTGAGTGGGATTTGTGAGATGACACTGTCAGAACTGCAGGGATTCTACTGCTAAAGCCATCAACTTACCCACCTCCCTGCCTCCCATGCACACACAAACAAACTTTACACCATTTGCCTTTTCCCTCCAGCATGCACATATTGTTCAATGGTCTATAACAAAAATGTGCAAAAATATTCACAGAAAAATGTACTTTGTTCATCATGTGTTAGTGATGTTCCAGCTGGAATGTGGGAGTGGTAACTTAGTGCATACTTCTCACTACATGCAACATATGGAAATGACGTTAAATATAAAGCATGCATGAACTTACTATAGGGAACAATAGGACTCAGCATTCTGCGGATGTGGTTTGGTTTAAGGTGACACTTCTGCAGAGAAAGCCAGTTTAGCGTCTGTGCGTCTGAAGTCCATGACCGGCTTGTGCTTGCACCAGGATACTACACATCCAGATCCACTTCCTGGGACAAAACAAGATTCGTTTTAGCGTATGTTTATTATGCTACTAATTAAAATGCCCAAAGTTTAATAAACAAACAACTCTAAACGGAATCTGATAGTCAAGGAGAATTGTGCTCGGACTCGCTCCCTCTGTGGGCTGGACACACACACAGGGGGTATTCATTAAGGGCCTGCACGTAGGCATTAAGCTGATTGTATGGCCGTGTCCAGCCTCCAAAGAGGCCTTTCTAAATCTGCCTCACAAAAAAGCCCCATGCATACCACAGTGAAGCAGCCAACAGCAATAAAGGGAGCACTATCACAAGACTGTGCACATTTCAAACCAGTCTGTTCAAACCAGCTTTACAACCCACATTTCCACTTTAACTAAAAAAATTCTTACTTCTAATTATAAAATCTTATATCTAGTCATAAAAATACAAACGCATGGAATTAATACCAAATAAATAAACAAATAAATAATGGTTATTAAATTTAATTGATAAGCAATCCATTTATATGAATCCAGTTGACTTGATTTACTGCAAGAAAAAATATTGGGAATGTAACATTCTGTAGAAACATAATATTTAAAAGTTCCAATTGACATTTTCCTGATATTTCGGTTTACTAAAACACAAATACAGATCATAAGTAATAAGAAACTTGACTTAAACATAAAACCAACCATAAAGGTTCAATTCTCATCAAGGCATTAATTAAGATCGAAACAGAGAAATGTATATAATCATATGTTACAGAGGAAAAGGTTCCTCATTTCTGAATTATAGGTATTTTTAAACATTTATACCATCTAATAATAAGCAAACAAAAATATATATTAAAAATTGATTATCCTGTATGTCCACAATTTTTTCACTTTAGAACACTGAGAGGTGGAAGACTGTAATGACTCAACAATCCAAGATACTGTTCTCTGAGACATTGACAAGAAACACATACTTAAATACACATCTAACTAATAAAATCCTGTGAATAAAAGACTGGGGTGAAAACATGTAAATGTAAAAATAAGTTAAAAAATTATAAAACACTTTAAAAATGCAACATTTTATTCAAATATAAAATTTTTTAGAAATGCTGTGTAATCCACACAAAATAAAATCCATAACACTAAACTCAAAAGATAAAATATTAAGCAAAATAGAAATGCTAAGATTTTAAGCACAAACCTCACACACGAAAATAAAACACTTAATTGCTAAAATGTATAACAGTAAACTTAAAAAGTATAAGATATAAGAACTGATCTAAAACATGATATAAAACACTGAACTCAATTTACACTTTCGCCGTAACATATAATATTAAGATTGAGGACTAAAATGTAAAATACTAATCTCAAACACTGAAAATGAAACACTGAGATCTTAAACAGAGCTCGAAGACTTAAATATAAAACCCAAAAAATATGAATTACTACGCTTAAAAACTAAAATGGAAACACTTGAGATCTAAAGCACTTGAGTTTAAATAGTGATATTTTAAAGATTAAAACAAAAACACTAAAATATAAAGTACTAAGATCAAACATAAAAAATATTAAACACAAACATATAACAGTAAAGAGTATAAAAACTAAAAAATATAAACACTAAAATCAAAAGCACAGAACACAATACTACAGTTTAAAACACTAAAACATACAAACTGAAAATATAAAGCTCTGTGCTTAAAGCCTAAAATATAAACGCTGGGGATCTAAAGCACTGATGCAATTCTGCAATGTAAAAAGACAAAAATGCACTAATTTAAAATTACTAAATAATAAAAACTGAAATCAACAACCAACATGTAAACACTAAGATCTAAATATATGAGGACAAAATATAAAACATTTAACACAAAAACATAAAACACTGACCATAAGCACTAAAAGATAACAACATCAGCTAAAACATTTAGTTGAACAGAAAAAAAAAACACTGAACTCAAGCTCTAAAATGTAAAGCACTGAGATTAAACACTCAGATATAAACACAGATCTCTTACACAAAATATAAACCACTGAAGTTAAATGCTAAACTAACAGACTGACACCTGAAATTAGATCTGTCATGATTATATAGTTTTATAAATAGTTCAATTTCAAGTTGTAAACAGTTTATAAATCAATAATAAATCAAGAATAAGGAATGTATTGTTTCATTGATAAGAAATAAATGATATATTATGGAATGTAATATATATAACACAAATAATCAAGTAATAATAGTTATGTTGGCATTGTGACAGTCCTAACCTGTTTTTTTTGTTTGTTGTTGTTGTTGTTGTTTTTTAACACTGTGAACTAAACCAGTACTTTTCTGAAACGCTACACTGGAGCAGCTCGTCCTGTGGATCTCAGAGAGGAATGCCATTCCCTTTCAAGTGAGAGCGCAGAGGAGCTCACACATGAATGAAAAATATTACATAATCATGCCAGTCAAACAATGCGGCTTCTCACGCTGCTTCTGTAGGCTGTTGGCTCTGTTCTGACACGCTGTGCAAGACAACACACACTTCCTCTGACATTAAAACATTAAATAGTGTTCTAACATAAAGCATTGTTTATTTATAAACTTAGAAACATCAAAGACAAATTTTACCTTTGCACTGGTGATTTGTTGGTTACAGTATCTTTTATTTAAAATTTGTATTTTTTTTAACTTTAATTGCATTGAAGTTTGAAAGTAAAAACTTTGCAGCATGCACATACCAAAGGGGGAAAAAAATCATGCACATAAGCAAAATCTGGAATAAATTTTAACTTAATCTGGTGCAATTTCTCAGAAGAATGAGCGCTGACACTGTCCTGTCTTTCCAACTCTAGAAACACAAATGCATGCTTCTTCAAACTGAGGAACCTTAAACCTGCTGAAGTGAGAGAGCGTCTAAAGAGACACCTGTGTGCAAAGGAGAAAAAGTGTAGAATTCAGAAATCAGGATGGATAAGGTGAGGAGGTCTATTTAGAACTCACACTGCATCCAACTCCAAGCTGAGAGCAAAGCTGCCTGCTTTCTTTAAGTGCAACCTGAATCGGTCTATCATGGATGTGAAAAAGGTGAGGAAGAGAGAAAGAAGGATGGAGAAAACCTGACTCACCTATTCATGCCTGCATTTCTCTCTCAGATTCAGAACAGACAGATAATCCCGGCTAGTGTGTGCACGCGCGGATATGTTTTCCACATACGGACTCAACACCACTCTACTCTCTCTCTGTCTATTGCTCTCCTAGTGACAACACATACACACACACAATTCCCTTCCCCCATCATTCCCATCCCCCTCGCCCTCCTCCTTCAGTCCTTTTTGTTAAAAGTATTTAAGCAGAGAGAGAGAGAGAGAGAGAGAGAGAGGGTGGGGGGAAGCTGACCAATCAGAGAGAGCACCAAGGTTCAGTTTGCCATTAAAATAGGGATGGACGATGATATTGATTTTATTTTTTTATCCAATATCAGGTAATATCACACCGGTATCGTGATATCGATACATTGAAAAGTTCCCTTGCTTATACGTATAAAAGAGGAAAAGTCAGACCTTTATAGAAACATGGATTTCAAGAGTGATATTTATACATCGACCTTTCAAGACTCCTTGGTTCTTGTTTAATTACAGAAGTAATTCATATCCCGTTCGACACTGATTCATACTCGACACTGCAATATAGGAGCAGTTTAGCATCTCTGATACTAAATGAAAAATGCTAGCTTGTCTTTTTGTCCTTTATGATGAGTGATGCATATTTAAAGCAAATACTTGTATTTACAGTAACATATTTTAAAGTTTAATTAAAGTAGTTTTTTTTTTTACTGCCGATGCTGTGAGCAGCCATGTTGACTTGTGGAGACCGCCCTGAGTTTCTGAGTAAGTAATTCAAGTTGAGGCGTGTTTCTTTGGCTTTTCCTAATCGGAGGTCAGGGTTTTTCAAATCCAGCATTACTATGAGAGAAAAAGTGGTACTAATATGTACCTTTCCTTATCTCCGTGGTGGTACCGTCAAGCGTACACTTTTAATTATGTATGTGTTGTATACCTTTAAAGCTTTACTCTTTATTTAATTAAAATCATTTTAAAGCTGCACTGTATTAACATTTCCAAATAAAAATACATACTAAACGTACAAAAGGGTATGTCCTTGAGGAAACCACCTTAGCAATAAACAATGCACATTTTTTTTGACAAGTTTAGTCATTTTACTGAGGCTGTTTTTTTTTAAAGAACACCAGAATTGAAAGTATCCCTGCTTCAGAGAGGTTTATGAGCTGATAAATGTCATGCACAATAGTGTGCATTCATCCTGAAAAAAAAAAGACTCAGTGTGTGTAAGAAATGTAACTATACACTAAATCTATATAAATCATCTAACTCTCCTGATGGTAAACGGTGCAGCCTCAGCGAGCAGCTCGAACTCCATGGTTATTGCTTTGGTTTGAGGTTTTCCTGAGGTTTTCCTGTTGCAACGCATAAAACCACGGCTGTGGCTTCCCATGTGTCCCAAGAACATGAACCGACCGATAGGTGTGTGTGTGTGTGTCAAAACTAACTCTGCCAGAGTGGGAGGAGCTCGGAGGATCTGTTTATACACATTTCCTCTTGTTAGATATATTTCTACGTGGAATGAGGTCTATGCTCTGAGATATATTTGGAGCCTTCTGTGGTTGTTTGTGTTTGTGTGTGTGTGTGGTTGGCAGTGTAGTACAGCTGAAAGTCTGTTTTTGGAACACTGCGCTGTCCATCGTTCATCCTACTACTTCTACTGATCCTTTTACACACATGCCTGAACACTTTAGACCCAAGCTTACTGTGTTACATCACAATACACACATACACTGAGAGATAGAATGGTGGGGGGGCTGATGGATGGATGGATAGGTGGTACCTTTACCACCTTTCCCAGAAGCCCTTCAATTTATGCTTGGTTTTTGTGTTTGACATATGGTGTTTGGTGCTTGGCAATTTTTTTTTGTTGCCATTTGTTTGTTGTTGTATGGTGCTCGGTTTTTGTATCATGTTTGGTGTTAGATCATTAGTATTTACTACTTCCTGTTTTTGTTATTCTGTGCTTTCTGGGTTTTTTTTGTGTTTGATGTTAGCTGATTGCTTTTTGGTGTGTAGTGCATTTGATGTTTAATGTTTGTTGTTGGTGTGGGGTGCTCAGTGTTTAATGTTTAGTGTTTAATGTTTAGTATGCTGTGTTTGGTGTTTATTGTTTGGTGTGTTGTATATTGTATTTGATATTTAGTGTTTGTTGTTTGGTATTTGGTCTTTGGTGTTTTATGTTTAGTGTTTGCTGTTTGGTATGTGGTGTTTGGCATTTTATTTTTAGTATGCTATATTTAGTCTTTGGTGTTATTTGTTTGGTGTGTTGTGCATTGTATTTGATATTTAATGTTTGTCGTTTGGTAGTTGGTCTTTAGTGTTTTATGTTTAGTGTTTGATATTTAGTAATTGTTGTTTGGTGTGTGGTGCTTGGTGTTTGATGTTTAATAATTGTGGTTTGTTGTGTGGTGCTTGGTGTTTAAAGTTTTGAGTTTGTTGTTTTGTTTACGGTGTTTGATGTTTGGTGTTTGTTGTTTTGTATGCAGTGTTTGGTGTTTGTTGTGTGGTTTGTGGTGTTTGATGTTTAGTGTTTGTTTGGTGTGTAGTGCTTAATGTGTTATTTTTAGTGTTTGTTGTTTGGTGTGAGGTGCTCAGTGTTTGATGTTTAGTGTTTGTTTTTTGGTGTTCTACCCCCAAGAGAGGTACCAAGTGAGCACATGGCCAGTTTCCACGCCAACTCTTCACAGCAACTTGCTCCATCAGCATCTATAAAAACTATCCCTTTGTCTAACATAGAGCCTTTATTCAGATGCCTCTATTCAGCACTGCTCCAATTCAAAAGAGAGATCTGCACAAAAAGACTTAGTCGACACTATTCTCCGCACTGATCCAGCTTGAAAAAAAAACCTACACTGTCATGTCTACTTAGTCTTCTAATTCAACCAGTTTCAGAAGTAATTGCTAGAATTTTCAAAATGTGACCTTCTTCCTGTTCAGGGCATATAAGCTTGGTGGTCAAGGTGTATTACCCATAATGCAAGTCAGTTTTAATTGAGGGGATTGCTTTGGTTTGGTTTGGTTTGGTAGATTTATAGAATTGATGTACAAGTCACATAACTTCTGTAATGAAATTAAGCATCAGTTATCTGTTTCCTTTGTCAGATTTCATTTTGTATATTCATTTCTCTTGAGGGCTATGTCATAGAAACTACTAACTAGCCTATTAGCCACCTAATAAAGTTTTAATGTTCTACTTTGTCACAACATTAGTTTTTTTTTGCGCAATCAAAAGTTTTTAATTCACACACACACACACACACACACACACACACACACACACTGTTAACCATGTGGTTGTAAGTAAGTAAAACTAATACTACTACTTACAAAAAATAATAAATAAATAAATTAATAAATAATAATAATAATAATAATAATAAACTATAATTCTTACATATACACTACCACTCAAAAGTTTGGGATCACTTTCTATCTCCATGATCGTTCCTGATTTGTATTTTTTTCTACAATCCTGAGGGCGTCCAAAATATGCAATAATTTCCTTTGACAAGTTAATCTTTAGATGTATCTGCTATTATGGTCTGTAAAGCCTTTATAACTATTCTAATCCGAGGTTCTGTTAATTGGTGATTTCTGAAGCTGGTAACTCTAAATGAACTTCTCCTCTGCAGAAGAAGTATGTTTTGGTCTTGCTTCTGGCATGAGAGCCAGTTTCATCATGGTGCTTGATGGGTTTTGCAATTGACTTAACTAAACTGTTCTTGCAATAACTATTCAAGAAAGGCTGACCTCCATGTCTTAAAATAATAACTGACTATTGTTGTTATTGTTGTTGCATAATCACCTAATTCCATATGTGTTATTTCATAGTTTTGAAATTTCAATTTTTGTTGTAGAATGTAGAAAATAAATTGCTATGTGTGTATCCATCCATCTAGGAACCTCTGTAGTCTAACTAGGGACTGTGGAGGCCAATGATGATTACCATTGCATTTATTCCCATTTAACAACCGTGGTAGGTCCTCCAGTGGGAGGAAGCCATCCAAGCATAAGGAGAACATGCAAACTCCA
>JAOVVB010000018.1:5533712-5554838 GCA_028570985.1 Heterobranchus longifilis | reverse complement strand
ATAACTGCTAAGCCAGTGTGCTGCCCACATATATATCCATTTTACACTTATGAAGTATTAAAAAAAATAATAATAATTGTGTAAGCAAATTATACATACTGTATAAAATATTTTTTATGAATATTATATAACAATTTTAAATCCCAAAATCATCAAAAATATTAAGTAAAAAACAAATTGTTATAAAGTAAAATGAAATAAATGTTTCTTAAGCTAATAAATGTTTCTTAAGCTAATGTGGATATATTGTAAGCTATGTTTTAAGCTGTTTAAAAATATGTGTATTTAAACATTTTTCTTCAGTTAAAAATCAACAACTTAACTTTACAACTCAAGAACAAATTTAAGCACCATTTCACTGGATAAAATACCCTTTCTTTTTTTTTTATCTCTCAAAAGACACACTTAGCCCGGTAGTATCCAATTTGCCTTACTTGGATATTATCAGCGCAGTGGTTGAAGAGCTGGGCTTTATTCTGCTTTAGTGATTAGTCATGCAGTTCTTTTTTCCCCAGGCTGACTGTAATACGGAGATGATTGTGAGTGTTTAATGGCGTGTTAGCAAGGTTGCGTGAGGATGTCTATCACAGCCCAGGGAAAGAAAAACAAAATCTGCCATTTGTGCTGAGCCAAGCAGTCTGACAACTGCAGGCTTGCTGAGAGCAGCACTAAGGACGAAGAGAGATCAGATCAGAGAAAGATACAGACAGAAGCTTCAGTTTGTGTGAGTAAGTTTGACAGGTGTCACTCCACCGTAGCAACCATCACTGGAACACAAAAGCACAGGACTTTTGGAAAATCCACCCTCGACTTGCATACCATTACTGTATTTATAATCACAATGTTATGTGATTTTTTAAAAATTTTATTTCCTACAGTACCCACAATGCCATTTCAATACCTGCTCACAGAGGTGCCACTGGGTTATATCCTTCACCTTATCTCTAACTATAGTGTGTAGAGCTTTACCCCTTTAGTCTGTCCAGCACTCTCATCTCACACTCTCCTCAAACAGATCAGCTCAAAGCTCGAAGCATCGTCTTTCATGCTAATACCCCCGTCAGTGCCATTGTGCTTGTCATCTTGTAGATCGCTTACAAGCCGAGTCAAATTTCTCCTATATCTCAGCTTGACTGTATCGCATTGCGGCTCTGCATTCTGGAATTATGAGTCCAACGTTCGCTCTGTCCACTACTCCTATGTTGAACTGTGTGATATTAAATGTCACTGAAATGGAATTATTTTTTCAATATTTGTGCATGAGCTTTCTAAAATTCTTACTTCTATTTAACCGTGTTAGCGATATCAGCAAGGCAGATTAACAGAAATAACAGAAATACAGCACCATAACACAAACCTTTTAATACAATTTATTGAATTTATTTAATTTCGCCATGGGCTTTTCCTTTAAGAAGCAGAACAACTATACGCAGGGCATCATGAGCAGGAGAAGCAAGAGTGTAAAGGTTCAAACGGAACTGGTTTGCTGACCCACAGCACAGCGAGGCTTGTAGGTCATGACTGACAATGATCCGAGCGTGACCTTGGTCACTCTGCACTCCACATTTGTCAGGTTCCTGTGCTGCTTGGCGTACAGTCCCGGGGTTGGGCTGCTCTGCTAATAGCCTCATGATGAATCAGGCTAATAAGTCATTTGGCAGAGTGAGCTCATCCGTGCTCTGTGATCACCCCCTATTGCTGTTCATTAGCTAGCCAGATGAGCCAAGCTTTTCAAGCAACCCACTCAATGGAGGCTCAGTGCTGACATACCTTCTTCTATTTTATGTTCTCTGAGTTATAGCAGCATAAGTGCTGCTGTCTAAAATTCCAAGAGAACATTTCAGGCTGGGTTTCCTTTTAGACCTCAGCCTGGGTGACAGCTGCGCACAGCTCACGAGGTTGGGTTTAGGAAATAACGTCAAGGTTTTTTTTTTTTTTTTTGGGCTTGATCCGAAAATAAGGAGTCTATTATTAGGAAGGACCATTCTGGAGAGAGTGTTGCTACTGAAGACACGTGTTCTCTTTCTCTTTCTGTTTCTATTAAGCTATAAACAGTTTGATCAGAATCAACATAGAGAGTTCAAAAAGAACTAACATACTCAATCAGACAACACAGAAGGTGACAAATATAATGACTAGCAACTAGTATATTTATTTTAACTACAGTACTAGCAAATAAAAAGACTTAAAGATTTCTGTGTTTATATAGTTTATGAGACAATGCTCTTCTTCTTGCCTGCTGAATGGTGATAATTTTTTGTCACTCATTCATTCATTCTTTCTTTCATTCATTAATTTATTCTTCAGTAGCCACTTTATCCTGGTCAGGGTTGCTATGGAGTCAGAGTGTATTCCAGGAACATCAGGCATGGAGCAGAAAAATGCACTCAGAATAGAATGTCAGTCCATTGCATGGCACCATGTGCACACATTCACATCTTGGGGCAATTATAGTAGTCACTACACCTCCTTAAATGTTTTTGTGAGGTGGAAGAAAACAGGAGAACCTAGAGGAAACCCACGGACATGGGAGAACATGTGAATCTCCATCCAGACAGTGATCCACTGGTGTACCCATATTTGTCTCTGCAGTCTGGCTTTTTATTTTGGTTTGTGGGTTTGGGTTTGTTTTTTTCATTTTCCTAACTGCAAACTTGCACAAACACAATGAATCTGTGAGTGTATATTCAAAGCATGTGTGAAAGTAAGCATTTATGTGTTTTTGGGGTGATAATCATTTGCAGGCAGCACCGGTGTGGTGATATGATTTCATTAGTGGGCAGAGCGAGTGTCGGGGCCGAGGTGGAGATTAGCCCTGGCTGAAATCCAAACCCAGCACCAGTTGCCTGGGCGAATGGGGCTGTTCTGAGGGGCAAGGGGAGAGAAGGGTCAGCTGGATTATTACTAAGTGTTTCAGCTGTTTATTATTCCAATTTCATTTTGAACAGCTGAAAATTGAACCATTATGCAGCAGCTCAGGGCTGCAACCCACTGAAAGAGGTGGATTTGCAATGACTTATTTAGAGAGCTGTGGGTTAAAGGATGATAAGGGATAGAAAAATTAAGCAGTGATCTATTTTCTTACCATTTATTCTCTTTCTGCTTCTTTTACAGCTCAAAGGTAAAGGTGCTGCCAAGAATCTGCATTGTCCTCTCTAGTATATATATATATATATATATATATAAGATGGGCGTTGTTTAAGTCAAACCTGGATTTGTGAGTATTTTAAGGATCTATCTAATAATGGAAACTTTAAAGCACTTTTGTAAGTCTCTTTGGATAAGAGCGTCTGCTAAATGCCTAAATGTAAATTTTCTTACTAATGAAGGAGTAAAACTGATTGACATTTAAAGAATACTTTTAGCACAGTATGGTGATGCGACACACAGCCGCAGTAAAACATTTAAATGGTGCAAACATTTTTGTGAATGATGATCGTGACCGAGATGGCTTGAAGCCCACTGCGTTATCCCCGTGAACATTCGGTGAGTGGAACAGCAGATTTTAAAATCTCGACAGATAACTTATCACCAGCTTGTAGAAGAGATGCAGCTGCACATTACAGAAGCTCAGCTGTGAGTTATTGTCATATCCCCAGTACATTTCTGACCTCACTACAAGCCATTTAAAAATTTTGGGGACATTAAAGGAGTGTCTGGGAGGCCAGTGTTTCACACATGAAGCTCTGGCATACTGATTTTTCCTTGATGGTATCCAAGCACCAGTGAAACACTAAGATAAGTGCTTTAGCGAAATTAAGTGTATAGAAAAATAAGGGTAGTTTTTACTCTGATAACTGTGTTTTGTTATTCTGCACAATCAAAAGTCACAATTTAAATTGAACATTTCTTGTGCATTGAGGCACCAGAAATAATAGAAATAATGTAGATTAAATAATTATCCATATTAGTATTTTTGTATACACCAGCAGTTAATTCTGATGTCAAACAGAAATAGATTTTGATAATCTTCTTGATAATATTCCCCATTATTACTTTCTCAGAATAGTCCATCGACCATTCTTTTGTCTAGGGTATAAACTAGGCTTTTATAGACTAGGCTTTTATATATCTGCAGTTTTCATCCACTTTATTTAAAATAGAGAAACTTAAAATGTTTACATGAATTCCAGATTTTAATTATAATAGACAGGGGGTGTTTTTTCTAATAATCATTACAGTACCAAAAAATAATTTGTGCTTTAAGTGTTAACCTTGAAATACTTTTTTTTAAACCATTTTCAGCCTAGCATTTTCAGTGGCATTTTTAATAAATAGAGGTAACTAAATATTTTCACACTAGCCGAAGTCGAACATGAACTGATATATTTGGTTGCACATTAATGAACTTAAAACATTCTCCTTTATTATGACAGAAATCGAAGCCTGAGCTTTAAGGGGATGTCAGTTAACATTTGACAATTCTTATGCAATCTAAAACTAACAAAATTATTAAGTTCCTAACTGTGTAAATGCATTATATTTATATTTGGTGTGACTATACTGTAGGACTGGGTATAAAACTGCTGCTCTTATCAAATCATCAAACTGAAATCGAGATCTCTTGCCAAAGCTATAATGGAAAATGCGAAGCAAAGCTTAGCGTTATTCTCTTCCGAAGTGTTTCGAGTTGAATGTCTGGTGATTGAAGTGACGGAGCTCCTTTTCGAGCTGAAAGAGGAGTCAGATGAGGCGGCTTTAAAGCTCTAATTAAAGACAGAGGAGTCCTAATCCTCCAGCTCCAGGGCTCGACTCCAGTTACTCTGGCTAACCATTCCCACTATTACCATTAGTAAAAGGTCTAGCTCAACAATAAGTGTCACATTGTGGGTCAGGGGATAATAAAGGGGGAAAAATAACATACACTGTTTCATTTGGTCATAACATTTTAAAAGTAGAGGTAGGATTTAAAAAAAACAGTATAGAAAATAATCCTACCGATTTCTTGATCTAATTTATATCTAGTGTATAGAAATGTAAGATCATTGTAGATAATCTATCTAGGTAATGAATCATTAACCGCTTAAACTCAAAGCCTCCTCTGTTGTTCATATTAAAGCATATTATTCAGTAACTACTATTAATTATTCAGTAACTACACCAAACAAAGAGCGAAACATAACAAACAGATAGGGTTTAAGGGCTAGTCAATGCTGGAATTATGCAACAGAATTCATATAGCTGACCTAGCCAATATAAAAATGAATAAATCAACACTTTTTAATTCTCCCCACTCCACCCTAAGTTTTTTTCTCCTACAGACCATGGCGTGAGGACTGACTTTGGCGCCGCAGTTGCCTTCATGTTATTTGAGACATGCTGACTATTGGAACTTCATCCAGACCGTTGTGTTACTGCTCTCCTTGCAGCACCTGATGGCAGGAACTCTAAAAATAGCCGTCCATATGAGCTGACAAAAGAGAGCGGGAGACAGAAGAACATTTAGTCAAGAACAGCACTGCTGTATATTTATAACTATTGCGTAATCAAGACTGCTTCTTAATTTACAATTTAATATTTTAAGTGTGCCACACATCGAGCCACTGTGAACATTCCTGGAAAGCATATGCTCTCTCTCAAAATTCAAGTGCTACTTAAAGAAAATAAGCAAAATCACATGCTATCAAGCGGAGTCGATTTTCTCTCTGTTTCTGCATGACGGATAGCCGAGGAGGTACGCTACTGATATATTGATCAGGGATAGATTCCGTTTCAGAAAAGACAATTCATCTGTCAGGATTTTATCTGATGAACAGCACTAACAAGTGGAGATCGATGACGTGGATGCGTGCTGCCAAATACTGCTCATCACACACATACGCACATGCAGCAGTCACAAAGAAACTCTTGGCTCAACTGTGGCTCTACAGGACGGAGCCTGAAGCCGAGAGACACAGGAGCCCATGCAGCCGGGAATAGCGTCTGGGGAAAGACACAGAGACGGCACTGTGAAAGCCACCCACAGTGCTGAGGACCCTGAGGAATGGAGCTGATCTTGCCTAGGGCTCTCTGCTGGGCCTGTATCGGCAACTTCAGAGTGGTTTATCAATAACTACAAGCGTTTACATTAGCAGAATAGAGTCCCAAAGCCTATTAATAGGAGTGGGAAAAATTAATTAAAATGAATACACATAAAAATAAAAAACAGGGGCAAATTGTAAAAACATACACATTTCTGCAACACTAAAATGTGGTGTTAGGGTTATGCTCGCCATAGGTTTCATTGTTGTTCATTTATATTATCATATTTGGGGATTTTATGTGAGCTACATACAGCTACAAGATTATAGCAGCATGACCTCCTTGCTAGTTTTCAGCCTACTAGCTAGCATTCCGCATGCTATCTAAACACAAGCATGAAAATAATAACACGATTATTAAATATTTTGTTTGTAAAAATATGATAAACAGTCTGTCTCTCCGTTAGACTGTTTTCTCTACTGTTTTCATTCTGCTTTTTGTAGTGACCTGTTAAATCTAATATAGCTAGAACTTTTTTTTGCACCTCAATATAGTACAGTTCTGATTTTATCTGACTAAAATTGTTCATAGATTTAAGCTATTAATGTTTAAATGACAAAAATATGGCCCAAATTATTGGGTTTCTTTTTCTTGTCTGACAAAATATCATTTGAAATGCAGATTGAATAGACTAGCTACCAATATAAATTGTGCTGTAAAGAAACAGTGCTCTAAAATCCTCCAAAAATGCAGAAATACCAGTTTCTACAGTATGATGTTTTACGTAATATTCTCTACATTTTGACATATATGCAATAAAAATTTATTAAATGCAATTAAATTATATAAACATACAGTACTGTGTAAAAGTTGTCAGCTCATTTCTTTTTCTTTTTCTTCTTTAAAAGAACCAGACTTGTATATTTTTAATGTAGTCTTGAGGAATAGTTCTCCTGGCTTCCTGAAGGACTTTTTTTTGGCTCTCATTGACTCTCATTATCTCACCAGTATCTTATCTTACTGTATCTTACCAGTTTTAGAGAAATGTTTTTTAGTTGTTGTTGTTGTTGTTGTTAAGCCACACAGTGACCTATGAATCATTAAAGAATAAAAAAGCATCTAACTTAATTCATAAGTCAGTGAGAAACAGGTGCAGATGATGACAAGTGATCAGGCCGTGATTAGTTTACTGGTTATACTGAATGCTGAGGGATTGAAACAGATGAGAGGGGAAATGAGGTTGCTGCTGACAGTTTTTTTTTTTATTGTTCTTTAATTGTTTCTTTAGGCAAATTGCCGCCTGACACAATAAAACATTTGTCCCCATTTCTAAGTGAGAGGTGGCTTAAGAAATTTGTACAGTAATGTATATACAATATGTAATATTATTATGTACTGTTTTACATAGTACAGTATGAGTAAATTAATTATATATTACCTACTAATTATAAAAAAAAAAACATACTACTGTTACTGTTAATATAATGACATACAGTTCATACAAACTATACCGCATGTATATAAAATCAATTGTAAACAAATAAAATTTGTACAAATAAAACTAAGTGCAATGGTTTATATGCATGAACTGGAAAAATAATATTTTCCATGCATATAAACATAATGTGTATACATGGCTGTACAATGAAGAACGTATGATATGCTTGGAATCAGAAAGGAACTTCTGGATAACAACATAAGCTTGAGCTTATTTGGTCCACATCAGTCATTGTTTCCAATGACGCACAAAAGGCATCCTGTTTCAGGGCCCGCTTTCTAGTCACACCCTGAGAAACGATCAGGAAAAGAAAGAATGTGGACTGCTGTTATGCCTAGATCTAATGGATCCTAACAATAAACAATATACTGTATATTTTGCTCTATTATAAAAAATTAAACACAGTGAGAATAATTGACCGCTGAGGCAACATGAGGTTCGTACTACAAACTACCTATTCTAAGACAACAGATCTTGTAAAAACAAGTGCTCGGTTCTCCCTCCCTCTTTCTCTCTCTCTCTCTCTCTCTCTCTCTCCCTCCTTCTCTTTCTCCATCTTTCTCTCTCTAGGAGAATCTGCAGCAGGTGTTTGATGGCTGACTGAAATAGATTTGTTCAATAAAGCTTTTCCTCCTAATCAGCAACCTTTTTCCCCCTCCTCAGTTGCTGACCAATAGAAAAAAAGATAAATGCCTCCAATTCAGTCGGGCCAATCTCTACAGTCTCGTGCTCAGACCTGATCCCACATTAAACCTGTAATAGCTTCCAGCCCTGCGAGGCATGATTCCAATTCAGTGAGCCATGTTATATGAATGAGTTTTCCACAAATGCCAATATTTATGCACATATATTCTGACTGTGTAGCATTATTGCACATGTTCTGCTTTCAAGGATGGACCAGATGCTGCTGACAAACATTCAGGAAATATATCCAAAAAAACACACACACAAATGATAGATGTCGGTATCTAGATGGAATTTTAAATACATCCGATCTAGACGTTGGCTCATGTGATGAAGTCTTAATTTCCATGTTTCCTCCGGACGTGTTATTTGGATATGACAGGCGTTCTCACTCGCTTGGTACCCAGGGACAACTTTAAATGTAAATTAAATTCCACTGGCCCCCTCAGAAGAGATTTATTTCATGAATGTTATTTAAATTTGTACAATAGAATTTTGTCTGTTTGTTAGAGCTAAAGAGTTTCTATAAATATGAATATGAATTTCTATGAATATACATTTCTACTGACAGAACACATTAGATGTAATCAGACATTATTTATGGTCTTACTTGTTTTTAAGTTTCTAAGGTTTAGGTTAAATCCATTAAAATCAATGGACCAGGCAAAAAGCTATGAGGGTGATTCAAAAATTATCTGTACTCTAGTTATATTAAAACTGCACTGTCTCTTGTACATCAGTTAATTTTGTGTGAGCAAAAATGGATGGCCCACTTGTGATTTGCATGAAAGAAAAGCAGTGAGCAGCGATTTGTTTTTTTGTGGTCTGAGAGTGTACCTGGTCCTGTGATTGATGCCATGTGCAAACAAAATTTGAACTGATACTCTGATAAGGAAGGTGAAAGTTTCTTTAAGAGAATCATTACTGGTGCCAAGAAATGGATTTATCACTATAATCCTGGGAGTAAACGTTAGAGTATGAAACGGAAGCATCCTCAATCTCCAACTAAGAAAAAGTTCAAAAGTCAACCATCAACTGGAAATTTGATACTTGGGTTTGGATTCTCAAGGGCCAGTAAAGGGCCAGTAAAAAGAAAAAGGTTCAACAATCAACAGTGCTTGCTACAGCGAGATGCTTATAGAAGCTGAAGCATAAATTTCAGATTAAACTCAGAGGATTGTTATCCAAGGGCATTGTGATCTTGCATGACGATGCATGTTTGCACAATTTTGTGAAACCATCCTCCCTATAGTTCTGATCATGCTCCATTAGACTTTGATCTGTTTGGTCCCCTGAAATCAGCCCTACAAGGATAAATACCACTTCTGATGAAGAAGTGAAGACAGTGGTGCATTCCATCAGCCTAAATACTTAAGAAGCTTGTTGGCAGATGGACAAAGTGTACTGAAAAGCAATGAGATTTTATTGAAAAAGGATGTATTTTTCTTTTCTAAAAGTTAATAAATTCTGAAGCAAGAGGGTGGACAGTTTTTGACTCAAGTCTTGCTGGTTAGTGTTAACAGGGAGGCTTCAGACAATGAATTAACTACCAGAATATGGGAATGACGTCTCTCAAAATTAGCATATTATTATTATTATTATTATTTTAAAATATATTATTATTATCATTATTATTATTGTTATTTTATTATTATCTTTTTGGTCATAGAAACAACCAAAAACAACCAGAAAAACATGTGATCGTGTGTATCTGTATGCTGTGTTTGCCAATGAGACCCATTTTTTTTAACTGTTCAAAAACCATTCATCATATTGCCTAGGTTGTGCTAAAAAGGATATGTCACTCTATACTGTACAATCCTGAGCATATATATGTTTCTTTAAAAAAAATGGCAAAATGCTCTGAGCTAAGGGATACTAACCAGTGCACTATGATAAACAGGGTTGTTGGACCATAGGCATGTTTCCTTATATGAAATATTCAATTTTTCTTTTAATTTTAGACCCAAAAACCCAAAGACAGGATTTTCTGAGCTGAACTTCTATTTAAAATAATGTTACATAGCAGTAGTGTTTCAAACCGTGTTCTGATCCTGGAGTGCATTTTCCCCCCTTTGACCAAATCAATCACCCTTTCAGTTTCCCGGTGTCATTCTTCCCCAATCATTTGTCTTTAATTTAGTTCGGAATAAGTCATCCATCAGTCATTAATCTGATCCACAGTTACAGTGACAGCACGGCGGTCTGCTAGATCAATTTTGTGGGCTTTTTAGTCTGATTATAAAAGTCAGGGAGGACTATCATTTTTATAAAACACATTCCGGCTTACGATAATTGCAGTACACTTACGGGACATACAGTTCATTATTCCTTACAGGACTTATATTTTATTACTCCTGTTAACTCTAACATAAAACTTGGCTCAAATTGCTTCATTCTGTGGATTGCATTCCTTAATGCAGTGGTATATAAATAAATGAATGAATGAATAAATAAATAAATAAGGCTAAAAGACCCCATAAAGAAAACAAGCAGAAAAAAAGAATAGTGCATACATAGCTTTTCCCTTTGTATCCATCAACCTCTACACTCCTGTATTTTCCATTGTCAAGTCTTCGATTAGTTTAAAGGCGCTGCAGTTTCAAGGTTAAACTGTATAGCTGTGTGAATGATTTTCAATTACACACACACACACACACACACACACACACACATACATACTGCTATAGAGCTGCAAAGGGTTATTCTGTATATCCAAGCACTTGTTATACTACAGATATTTCAAACTGTTTCCTGACTTACTTCCTCTAATGTACTCGTGAAGAATGGCTCGTAATGCAGTATTCATTATAAAAGTAAATTGTGAGGGTAAACAGCACAATATACTCACCTCTATTGTTTACGTTCAAAAATGTTCTACCATAGACTTTGTAAAAGAATCGACAACGTGATTAGTTTTATGTAAATTGAAGCCATGTGCGGAACACTAACCACCCCTTTTTTTGTATGTGTGTGTGTTTACATTTCTTTATTCTGTGATTCGCTTATTATTCATTTTGTGTGTTCCTCCCCCTTTACATTTTTTTCCTTTTTTCCCCCAACTCTGGAATCATTGCATTTGTTTGTTTTCATAACTGAATCTCCAATAAAAAGTCATTAACAAAAAAAAAAATTCTACACCACTGGGCATGATAAGGCTGCTATAACATCACAATTTCTAACTGAAATTTATTTCAATGTTTTATAAGATAAATGATTATAAGCATGGCAATTCTCTGTAAATATCCCTCCAAAAATATTAGGTGTGCTAGGCAAGATGCTTTATACTTGGATCATTTGTAATGGATTTTTTATGGACTTTTTTGGCTGCTCACACCTGGAGCACTTGTACCACAGACAAACTCTTGAACAGACATTTAACGGCAGTTTCCATCAATCAAATTTTAAAAGACACCTTTCAAACATAAAAACTGCAATTATTACACTTTAAATTTGATATAGTATCTTACCAATGTTCAAAGTTGATCAATACATTTATTAGTTCTTAATTTACACCGAAACTCAAATTCAGGTAGTGCACATGTTTTTTCTCAAAGGTTCTGTGATTTCCAATGCCCATTTCTTTTTAGCACTGAAATTATAATTTCAGAGCATAGTTTACAAAACATGATTACAGAGTAATTTATTAAATAATCTATAACAAACACGTAAACCTTATTGACCGCCCCACCATCTGGCCTTAGATTTATTATTTTTCTTCAAATAGATTTTTAGTTCCTTTCTAATAAATTCTTATTGGATACCTGTGATAGTTGTGCTTAACCTAAGTACAGAGATAACAATGATCTCCAACTTCTATAGAAGTACCACTGCAGGAAAAAAAATGTGTAATTGTAAACCTTTCATAATTTAGTAGTACTGATTCTTTTCTGCTGACTTTTATAGCTCAGTGACATTAGTTAATTCTCTGTCCTTTTGTCCTTCCATCAGTTTGAATTAGTAGCCTTTTTCCATGTCATAATGAATTCAATCGAGGTAATGCCTTATGCTGAAAAAGTAGACAGCTATTTTTTCAATATACCCTAGCCTTGTTTTAAAGATGGGAAAAGAATCAAACTCACAATCTCCGAATGATAGGACAATCACTTTGCTGCTGTGCCACTCAGGGGCTGGAAGTGGATTTTTTATGATGATAATTACAAACCATGGCCACCAGCAGTCAGCCAGCATTCAACAGTTATTTGCCAGCGAAAACAGTGAGCTATTGTCATAAAGCAAGAATGGTGGGTTCAGGTAGGTGGCGCAGTGACTAAGTGTTTGCACTGTCACCTTGCACATTCAGGATTGGTGGTTTTCTGTTCTTGGTGGTTTTCCCTTTGGATGCTCCAATTTCCTCCCAAAGACATTCTCTAGGCTGAGTGGTGTTTCCAAATTGTCTGTAGTGTATATTATGTACACTGTGTGGCCTCCCATGACCCAACACAGGATAAGCGGTATAGAAAATGGTAAACCTACTAGTGACTAATGAAGTCTCACTCAAATTGGCCACTAGGGGTGCTATGTATATTTCTGCATATAAAAACAAACACATCTTTTGGATTGACTTTTGGACCATTTAGCCAAATTTACTTAAATGCACGATAATTTGCATAATATTTGAAACCATTTTTTTTAATTACTACAAATTTCTGTAATTCATGATTGGCTGTATAAATTTGAACCAAACTTCTTAACACATCTGCAAAGGTTGGGGTGTGGATTACACATAGAGGGTGGAGTTTAAGTCCAAAAAATGTGGATTTTACTAAAAAAAAACATGGTTGCCATCAGCCATTCAGGATTTAGCAAGCATTTGACAAGGTTCCAAAGAAGTTTTCATCTTGAAACAGTTTCAGTGTTTAAGAGAAGGACCTACTAGTAGCTGATGCAATCCCATTTAGATTAGACAATTGTCTGTCTTGACAAAGTCTGCCTTAAATCAAAATAGGGGTGCATATAAGTAAATTACCATAGGTCCTGGTTGCTTTAAGTTTTCCTGCTCAGCTCACCGACTGTCAAGTTTGTTACCCAGAATGCATGAACAAT
Source organism: Heterobranchus longifilis (assembly GCA_028570985.1). Classification (NCBI taxonomy): domain Eukaryota; kingdom Metazoa; phylum Chordata; class Actinopteri; order Siluriformes; family Clariidae; genus Heterobranchus; species Heterobranchus longifilis. The sequence continues at coordinate 5,541,649 of JAOVVB010000018.1, read as the reverse complement.
GTACAAATTTCACAACCCTCCTTCCATGCAAAAATGCATTCTAAAGATCAGCTCATACTCATGTAAAACTCATGTGTCAATCTTTCTCTTAACTGTATTTTTAGGAAACATTGAATTTAGAATTGTCTTATAACATATCACTGTTTTCAGACAATCAGATTTCAACTAGCATTTTAAACAACAAGCATTGAACTGTTATTACAAAACCAAAAAAGTAGTTTCATGCATGGTGTTTTATGGTTCTAGGTATATTTGCTGAGGGCAATATATGCAAAGAGTGCTTGAACCCTGCAGATCAACACTTGCAAATATATGTTTTTATATAGTGTATAGTGGCTCGTAGAATAATCAGATTTCTATTTCTAATCATAATACGTCTGAAGTGCCGTCACAGTTATTAAATCTGCTCATTAAGTCTTATTAAAAAAGATTTATTAAAGCTTATTAAATCCTGCCTATTGTCCTGACATTGTGAAACCTCTATAATTGTATTTGCACAGAGGATACACGACGCTCGCAGTCTGTTGTCAGCACAAGAGTTTACGCTTTCTATAGAAATGGCGCTAATCCATTACATCCTGTATATTTAACAAAATATCCAGGAAGTACAAAACAGGATATGAAGAAATTGTTGAACTTTAAACCATGTTCCATTTCCCCAGTACTGTTAATATCTTCCCATCTCAGTTCTGCCATCAGAGCTGCTCCTGTCTTTCTTTTAAAGTGGACTTCCAGAAAATGAGTTCACTTAGAGCCAATTACATACCGAAGTCATTGTCGATGACCTAAAAACCAAGGTGCCTAGAGGTTCCATTTCTGGAACATGCAGCACTGACAGGTATTGAACCTATGTGAGGTAGCACTGCAATTATTGCTTTCGCAAGTTGTGTAATACATCTGTTGTGTAACGTGTTTTCTAAAGAGCTACGGTGTGTCTTGGAGATGTTTTTATTACAATTCAGGACTCATTTTGTTTTAAGGACATGGAGATTTTATGGAAACTGTTAGCATTTCTTAACAGCTAACAGCATTAATTTGTGTACATCTACAGCCAAATTAATGAACACATATTAACAATATTAATGCTAACACACGCAGTTGAGATAAGCATGTACTAAGCAGAATTTGACAAAGTTAGTCAGTAAACAGTTTTTAAACATGGTATAATATACACTACAATGGTATAATAGTATAATACGTAAACAACCACATGTACAGGCATTAACAACCACAAAACTGATCAATAACACAAATTGCTATCTTATATAACAGGGATTTTAATGGGAATGCTACTCCAAGCTCCAACACCTGCACTAACCTTAATGTTGCACACCTTACCTTCTTATTGTTTCACACATTTTAACTGTGTAACATGCTAGGAATTAGCAATAGAAGCATTGTAAGTCTAGTATTAACACAAATTAACATATCAACCTAGCTACTGAGCATTTGAACAGCTATTACAGACCATGAAATCTGTTAGAATTACAGATTTTAATGTTTTATAAAGCAGAACATTCATGCAATTGAGATGATCAAGCCCCAGTCCAGTGATTCGAGGTAGTGAAAGCTCCTTCTGCAGCTCTCACTTCATGTGTTTGTTGCATGCTATTGATTAAGTCACGTTTAAACTTGTGACTAAAGCTTAGCTTGTCCCTCTCGAATAAATTACAGTATTGACTGCACCGTTTTCAATAAGGTAATGACAAACATCTTTCCCCACTTTTAATAGAATGGAGAAGCCTTTTGTTTTGCAGGAAATGATGTCACTCCAGGCCTAGGCAGTTGGTCTGTCTCACTGCAACCAGCCATTAATGAATTACATTACCACCCTTTAAGAACATCAGAGACATGGTCTCTGCCAGGGAATGATTTTTTTAATGGATAAAGTGATGAAAAATAGCAGAGGTGTTGTCCATGAGTGGTCTGTAAGCTTGTCTTTAAACATGCTTGTCTCATAAGCATACTTTTTTAAATTAAAGTGCAACAAATAAATAAAAAGCTATTATTTTATTATATAAAAACATATAAAATTTGAAACTATGAGTTAAAAGCATTATAAAATAGCCCACATCCTGGACACTCAATATTACTGTATGATGTAATAACTTTGCTTTATTATCATATGATTTATTAATAATAATAATAATAATAATAATAATAATAATAATAATAATAAATCCAGGACTATTCTGAAGGACTATTATATATAGTAGAGGACTATTAAGACAACATAATTATGACATGAGGACTATTCAGACAAAATAAATACATTATGTATAACATATAAGATATTTATTTATTTATGCATCAATATATAAGCAATGCACTTGATTTTACTTGATTAGATTACCTTCTCCATCATACAGGCATTGCAGTAGTAACTAGCAACTAATGAGTTACATGCATGAAAAATAAGTTGGCCATCATACATTTAAGGCAATAAGAACCAAATCACAACAACAGATGAAAAAATTAGCACTATTAGCACTAAGTAATTATTAAAATATAACAAGCTGTGCTATAGGAGAATAATCAAGAACAAAGTGCTTTACAGTATTTCTTTCATACAACAAATGGCAAATGTTATATTCTTTCATCACATACATTATAGCAGCAGGAAAAAACCTAACCTCACCAGGTTCTCATTTTGTTTTGTTTTTTTCAGTACAAATCCACTGTCCTGGAGCCTCTCTTATGCTAAAAATCTTAATGTAATAAATTACTGACAATGGAGACCATGGAGTCATGTTACTGAAAAAACTACAAGCTCATCATGCTGACCTTGCTCTAATCATAAAGCTCAAAGTTATAGCTTTACCTCCGCTGACACTGGAGACACCTTACATAAGAGGTAATTCGATGTCTCCTTGCATAAAGCTTGAACATATCAACTAGTGTACATTTCTCCGTGTTAAATAACAGCTTTTATTTGAACATCTTTAATGATGGTCTTCAACATAGCATCCAACATACAAATCCCTTTTAATGAACAGTTCCTATAGAAAGCAATGACTTAGAGCATGTACAGCAAGATAAACCTTTAATTTTCCTCTTACTGTCAGCACTACTGTTATTAAAAATATTGAAAGCTTCTGACTAAGCAAATTGAGGAACCTTATTGGAGAAGGCGCTGAGATTCCCATCTTTCTTTCTTATATTTAAAAAAAAAAAATTGTCTTTTATGTTACAATTTCATTTTTTGTTTGCATGAATCAGGTTATCAAGTTTATTTATTAGACAAATAATATATATTATATATATATTATTAACAAGCAAAAAAAAAATGTAGACATACATTTTTCACATCTCACAGCAGTGTTGCGGCATGCTACCACAATGTGAATGGTGAGTATCAATGTTTCTCTCTAACGCAGACCAGAGGAACTATCACCTGTGTATCTGATGTCAATGAGCAGGAAATCAATAGCTCATCCTATAACAAACATTGATTATGAGGCAGGAGTGCAATAGCCTCCTGCTATTCGCAAACTGACTGGAAGAGACTCCATGCACAATTTAATAACAGTCCCACATACTGTATGCACAGCTGGAAGCACTAAACAAATCAGATAGCAAACTCTGCTCTACTTTAAACTTGATATTAGCTCCATGGGCATAATTAGATGGCTAGTGAGATAAATAAAGGACACCAAGCGAGTACTTCATACAATATAAAACAAAACATGCAGTATTAAACACCGCCTCCACACTCCACTAGCATTTATGGACCTTTACATTCTTACACCAATGATCTCACACCTTCATGTGATCCTAAAGAACATACTGTAATAAACTTTACACAACACCAGTATTTAATGCTCGATTCTGATTGGTCAGAAAGTGTGCAGCTGTAATACTTTAATTTAAAGCACATTAAGGTGCTTGTTCTAATATATTATTGTTACTATATTTTTACTATTGTTACTATACTATAATGGGTTATATAGGACTTGTATGGTTGACACTCCCAATTTGGATTGGAACACACATGTATAATATGATATGGTTTCTTGTACATTCCAGAACATTAAGAATAGGTATAAATGAATATGAAGTACAACGTGTTTTATTATTTACTTACTCATTGTCTATACACAGAGTCACAGGGGGTCTGGAGGGAGCCTATCCCAGGACACTTAGGGCATGAGGCAGGTACACCCTGGACAGTGTGATAACCTGCAGTGCTTTTATTATTTAAAATTAAAAATATATATATTATTGACAAAGTATTATGAAATAAGAAGGACACCCTTCAGGTATAGGAAAATATTCAATTTCTGGATGATAACAGTACCAGGTTGGTCCTGCATGGTCTTATAACAGGACACCCCACATTCAGCATGGTGGCATAGGGGTTAGCTCTGTCGCCTTAGACCTCCAGGGTCTGGGTTCGATTCCTGGCCAGGTACGATTCCTGCCTCCTCATGGAGTTTGCATGTTCTCTCCTTGCTTGGTGGGCTTCCTCCCGCAGTTCAAAGACAGGCAGTGTCTCCTGGGATAGGTTCCAGGTCCCCTGCGACCCTGAATACAGGATAAAGCTTTATAGGCAATGAGTGAGTGAGTGAGGACTCCCCTTGGTCAATAGCTGTTTTACGTTAAGCAACACAAAAACTAGTTTTGTGGAAGTTCCACAATGTTGACCATAATTATACACTGTTAAAAATGAACATCATTCATTAACAAGTAAAAATGTTATCATTGGGAAGTTGCTGTAGTTTAAAAGGAATAAAAGACTTACGTATATCACATAGTGCCATCATAACACTCTGTCATTGATTATTCCTCCATAATAGCACATCCTATCCTATTTGATCCCTTACATATTTTTCTGAGCATGTTGCCAGAATTTTAATTTCAAAGAGGGTGCATTTAATGTACAAACCTTCCACATGTGCAATCCTGACCCGCTTTTAAGATCACAATGAAGAAACACAAGAATCCTGTGTGTAAAAAACAACAACAAAAAAACGACAAGAATCGGTCATACTGAGTCATAAAGCTCACCCTGCACCTCCACACTTTCATCAGGCTTCTCATTTCATTTAGTGGATGGAGCCCCTACACGCTATGAAAACCTCATAAACCTGGCCTTCCCCTCAAATATGCCCAGTGAGGGGAAAAACTGAAGGCTTTTAATAGTACAATTTCATTACGGCTGAGTTTAAGGCTTTCCATGGCTGCACTGGGATCAATTTATTTTCCCTCAAACAGACGCCGGTTATAAAAATGCAACCATACGTGCTTGCACTTGCATATTTTAAACAGGCACATAAACAGGCACATACAGTACGTACGTGTGACTCTTAAAGTTACTTTGCAAACCTTTCCTCCAGTTGAACAGCTCAGATAAGTGATAAACCCTCCTTAAGGAATGTTCAGGGTGTTGATGTGTACGAGTGGGGCGGAATTTGCCACGCCTAAGCCATCACAGTCATACTGCACGACAGCGACCTAACACCACTCGAGTAACAGTATTACACCAACAAATTGAGTCCATGTGAACCCCATGTATAGAGGAGGAAAAAACACGGAATGCCTTCTATTAATGGTGTTTACTGAAATCACTAAAGTCCCACTGACCGTGTTTTGTCATGAAGACAAATCACCTTGTGGATTTGCCACGGAATCAGAAACTCTTGTAAACGTGGGTCCTCATTTATGGGCCGAGGCAAGAGAACAGGCCTCTCGGCTCCCTAGCAATCCTGTTACCACAGGGATTTGTTCTGCTAGCCTTGTAAAAGTTTAGTCCTCCAGGAGAGTGAATAGACTTGATTAGCTAGACAGCAATTTAATGGGATTGTTGGAGAAGCAACAATAAATCAGCTTTTGTGATTAAATAGGGGCTGTAGTAAAAAAGTTGGATGTCTACTGATCAATAACTATTGAATGTTTTTCTCCTTGTAAAAAAAAAAAAAAGAAAAAGAAGGAAGGAAAGGAAAGGAAAGACCAAACATTCTAGATGGTTCATTGGCAGGGTATTAGGTATATGGGCAAAGTTAAGCAGAAATATAGTGTATTATTGGATTTACTGTATAAATCATAAACGGGTATGAATTAAAATAAAGAAATAAACTGGTGACAGGAATCTCTCTATGTGCGGTCAAATATTTCGCCATTATTACCCAACAAAAAAACCTGAAATTCCAGACCCATTTTACATTGTTTTCAGCAGCGCTTCATGACCATAATGTTTGCTAGGGCAGGGCAACATGAAAAACTTTCATAGTTGAGAGGCTATTACGTGTGACCTGTGCTCTAGGCTACTATTTAATTTAAGAGTCACCCCATAATTCGAGGCCATGAGTCCACAACATACTGTCATTCAGCATACAGTCGAGATACCCTCTCATAATCGTTGCAATATATGCTATCTTATAATAGAAATGGTTCTGTGGCCCAGAGACACACTGTCTGCATTGCATTTGCAGCCATTTAAAACTATACAGTAAACTAGACTATTTTTACAAAACCATGACTTATCCTGTCCGCTGCTCCTCCCTCAGTAAAAATGTTCATAGAGAAAGCTGGGGGCAGCGTGAGTCCTGTCCCAATTAACTTTTTTTAGTGCTTTTTGAAGGCCTTTTAAAATGCATGGATTTGTGAATGAGAACTTAATGAAGATTAACATTTATCGAATAGCTGATCTATACGGTGGGATTGGTTGTTTCATGCTTTGTCCTTGAGAGATCAACTTTGACAATTTTGTATTTTTAACTTTACTATTTGTATTTACTAGCACCTGATAACAGACGTTGATCAAAACTGAAATTAGGAAGTAGTCTAAAAAAATCCTCACAGCAATACACACACACACACACACACACACACACACACACACCACATACACAGTATTCGAGGAAACAGTAGAGAAAGTAAAATCTCATGGCAATGTTATCAGAGCAGACAAGTAAAGACCTCTGTGTAGTCTTTATGTGTGTTCATGTGCCTTTATGTGCACGTCCCTGAGAATGAATTAACATCAAGTGGTGGAGCACGGCTTTGTCCAAGAAGAACAAATAAATAATGTTCGAAGGTCAGCTGAGCCTGAATAGCGCAGCACTACAGCAGCGTCTTGCTGACAATCAGTGTAAGCCTCATGCTTATAGTGACTACACTTATCTCAACTAGAATGGGCCTGACAAAAAGGTAAACACTTCCAATAAATACCAATCTCCTGCTTTCACCACAGGTACAATGGTACGATCCATCTTTAGCGCAAAAAAAACCCTCTTTCAACCATTGCAAAAAGCCAGAAGTATTTCATATTATGTTAATTCAATGCATACAAATATCTTCTATGTCCAAGCCATCCAAAGGGCTGTTCACTCTGTGTGTGTGTGTTTTTTTTTCTGGTTGTAATTAAGTGTATGAAGGACAGACGGCGCTACACACGGCTGTTGTCTGCTTCTGCATTCCTCTGACTTTGATAGCACGCTTCACCCGTGTCTGTCCCTCATCAGCCCAGCCTGCTGCCCTCCCTCAGGCCTCCCCCAGCTCCAAGGAATCCATCGGCTCTGGACAGTGTTTCACCTCGCACAGGCATTGTTCCTGATAGCTTAATGGCCCTTTACAGAGGGAAATGTGTAGCTCAATACTAGCAGGATAGAGGGAGTTATTATAACAAATACCCATATATACATATAAAAGGCAGTGTGTTCAGTGTTCACTTTGTTCACTTTTTTAATAGTCATAGTCACTCAGCCATTGACCTAGGGCTATAGCGTCTAAAGGGACAACTCTGAGACTTTATGTCTAAAAACGTAAGAAAGGAAATTAAGTTGTTCCAAAATTAAATGACAGAAATCCCACAGGAACAGTTTTATTCTCATATCAGGTTACATCCCACTTACTTGATCTCCAATACACCTTGAAAGTCTCCGTTTGCCCCAATTCTCCTCACCCAATAAGTACTGGAGATTCAGAGGGCTGTTGTG
>JAOVVB010000018.1:5497256-5517625 GCA_028570985.1 Heterobranchus longifilis | reverse complement strand
TTAAATAATTCTTTTGATTGTGTAAAGCTGCTTTGCGACAATGACAATTGTTAAAAGCGCTATACAAATGAAATTGAATTGAATTGAAAATGCTACCACCATCATGCTTCACTGTGGGGATGGTGCTCTCATGATTATGAGCAGCATTAAGTTTATGCAAAATCTGGACGTTTTTAAGATATTTTCGTCCTGACATCCCAATGTACAATCTCAGGTTATCGGACTTCAACGTGCAAAAATGTTCAAGATCAGAACCAGAATCAGACAGAGCTTTATTGCCAAGTATGTTTGCACAATTTATTTTGGTGATAGAGGCTTCCAGAGACGACAACACACCAATCCTGGTTTAGATCCCATTGCAGTTATTCCTGAAAGTCAAAAATAAATAAAAAATCATTCACAAACACCACTTTACGCATTACAGGAACTCTTCTGGGAGTTATTGCCACATCCCAAGTACAGTCCTGACCTCATCACCAAGGCATTTGCACATGTTTGGGCCATTTACAGTAGGAACCCCCGGCAGAACATTTACTCTGCAAAATCAAATGTTCCGGTTTGACTTGAACGTCCCTCATACAATCAACTTAAGTCATGAAAGTCTAAACAACCTGATCTATCACCTGAATTATTATATAGCACCAACAAGGTAAAAAAGGACATCCTATGCAATACATTTAAGCATATACCTATAAAAAACTATTCTTTGTTTGTTGTTTAAGAATAGTAATTGATAGTAATATGAATAGTTAAGCATTAGCTTAATTAGTCTTGTGAACTCATGTTGTTACACTCCCTTGTCTCTGGGGCTGCAAAGCGATTTGGGATTCAGCCCTGTGTTAGAAGCTAGTTATGAAATTAGCACGCTGACTACATGACTATAACGTCATGACCATCGCTCCGATAGTGCTGATGTCATAATGTGCAAAGGCCCTCTTGTTCTTCTAGCAATTTTTATTTAAACATCCGTGCTCTTAACTTGCTCAGAAACACATATACTGTACACACACATACAGTATACACACTACGCATCCTACACAAACGATGCAAACCTGCGCCATCACGATCGCCACCAACCTCGGCCCATATGGTCTCAAAACATTTAGGATGCAAAATATCTCAATTACATCCGCATCCAGAGCATTCAGGCATTTTCATGTCTTAACATGCTCAAAAAGCACACAGGTTGTGTGATGCGCCCGGGTGGTGATGGGTCAGGTGCTTGGACCCACTCTTCGTTGCTTGCAACTATATTTAACTTTGTAGCCATAAATAAAAGAACACAGATGGTTCAGAGGCGATTTGGAACGACTTCAAAGATGACAGATGTGTTCTCATGCTGAAAGTGCTCATGTGAATGGCTCTGAATGTGGGTTTTGGCTGCTGCTCTCTCCTCAGTAGTGCGGACCTTACCAACCTAGTTTTTCACCCGAGCTGGCAGCAGATAGTGTAGTTAGTTTAATTAACAGTCATTATAACATCTGTGACACACAGTGAAATATAAAGTTAAACGTCCCCATTTAACTTTATGTATCACTCTGCATTATTATAACTCGTCCACACAGATTGCTCGATCGGAATTAATTGTTATATAATGAGACATAAAATACAGCAACCCATTTTGTAACACATATCTGTGTACAAAAATACTATTTATTTCAAGAAGAAAGCCATGCTGATGAGAAAAACGAGGACGACGTGCTTACAACCACTATGATTATGGTACATCATTCCTGAATTAACCTGTTTGTGCAGGTTGAGTCATGAGACCGCAGACAGTTGGAGAATTTGATAACACCTGGAATCTAGCCCAAAACTTCTGGGACTTGGAAGACTGCCGTGGTATCTATGAAAAAAATTGTAAAGCAATTTGAAAGAAACTGAAGAACAAAATCAACTTCAATCATTTCTCTGTTTTTGTACAACTTATAATTATCACTGACAAAAAAAAAGTTTTTAGAAATAGTTAAAAAGTTAAAGCTAAAAATAGGCTGATCATCTTTAATCAAGCCCACGTACATGTCTGTCTGCAAAAAAAGATGAACAATTTTTCACAAAATTGTGTTTTGTGTGACATTACTGTATATGGGATTGGTTTCCACTGGACTGGTGGCTATTTATTCAGTCAGTACATTGTGCAAAATGTACCTAGTTCATGGCAAGATTTTGAATCTGCTGTCTTAGTCCAATCAATGGAAGAGAGAGGATATAGAAAAGTTTATGTTTACACTAAATTGTACTTCTTTCGTCATCAACCAAAAACACTTCCAGTTCGGTAATCAGAGACTAAATCACAGATGAAAATGGAAAAATAGTGAAAAATCCTTAAATAATTCTTTTGATTGTGTAAAGCTGCTTTGCGACAATGACAATCGCTAAAAGCGCTAAACAAATAAAATCGAATTGAATTGAATTGAAAAAGTAGATCAAATAAAGGTTAAGTTTTGACATAAAACGACTCCAACGCATTCAAATTCACTTATACCACTTCAGTGCTGTTATTTTTAAAATATTAACTAATCCCAGTAAAACTATTTTAGAGTTTTGATTTTGTAGTTTAATATCTATTGGAGCAGGTGTGTGTTTACATTGAGAAAGTAGCTTATTAGTAGCTTATTTTTAAGTAGATTATTAAATCTGGCACATAACTCTTCATAACATTGCTTTTACTCAATATTTTGATTTCAGTTATGTTGCAGGTTAAACCTCAAGCAAATATCTAAGTACTGGAATAGTTTCATTAAATTCTGTTCAGCCAATTTTGCATGATGCTGTGACAAAATCTGGCTGGACAGACATACTGTACAGACAGACATACAGACGGAAAGGTTTCTGAGACTCGGTTTGGATCCACCAATGTATAAAACGTAAAGATATCATTAAAGAGTAAGTTCTGACAAATTTACAGTCAAAACCTTTCTTTTATTTATTTATATAGACAAAGTGCATTCCAGCTAAATGTCGCTCTAGACCAGAACAGGACGACTGAAATACATTTTACACGCTTAATCCAGCTGGCACAGAACTGCTCATAACTTGGCCCCTCTACATAAGCGTTCTCATTGATCATCAATCCTTTCTTGATTCATATCTTCTTATATTTTATTTTAGACTAACAAGCGCCCTTCCATCACTGGGGCCCTGGGTAGTCGGCCCCACTCCCCCTACTATGACGTCCCTGAGGGCAGTAAAATTATTGAGTTTTAATCATACACAAAACAGTGTTTCAGTGTTTATATTCATAGAAACACTCAGGGGTTAACACACTTGATTAAGAGAGAATACAACAAAACACGCAATATTATGTGAAACGCAGCAGTCATGCAGGAGCCAGGGAACAAAGAGAATATGGATGAGGGCAGTGGGGAAACTTGGGCCATGCAGATACAGATGAAAAACGGAAAATTAAGATATTATAAACGGTAGGATAGAGATGTCCCCCAAAGTGATCCTGAAGGTGAATTATTTAATTATTACTTATTTTTGTGGGATATTGTTGCTTTTTAATCTTTTGCATGATTTGCACAAACCATTGCAGACTCAAACATACTGCAGACTTTACCATACACTTGCGTAATTTGCACACTGTGTACTGTTTACGGTGTATACGTATATACACTGTATATATTTTGATACTCATTTCATACTTTTTCATATCTTCATATTCTGCTTTCATTTCTATGTTTGATATATATCCTTTTTTATAACTATTCTTTTTCATACCTATATTTATTGTTATTTTATTTTATTTTATGCTTATTTTTTACTTTTTTAGTGGCATTCATTGGGGGACAGCAAAGGAAGAATTGAATTGTTTTGGGGGGGGGGGGCATGTTCCTTTACTGTGCATATGACAAAAAACTTGAAATCCCTTAACCCTTAAGGGGCTGCGGCCTTTCTGAAGATCTGACTCAGCACTTTTCTTAAATTTGTGCAAATTTCAAATCTTTACCAATGTAGTAGCTAATACAGTTTAACTTATTTACATAGAGCACAAAATGGGCTTTCATAATGTGGCTGATGTAAATATATTGGTTTCATGTGCGACTTTTAGGCTTCTGTCAAAATATACATACACGAAAATAGAATTTCAAACTCTAGCAGAAAAGCTGAGAAAAGAGAGAATAAACAAACCTGGCAGATTGTTTTGAACAGAACTGAGTTCATGAAAGTGTTGAGAGTGTGCCCATAGCAAATAACACTCAAATAGACCTTTTATTTGGGGTAAAGTGACTGATGTGCCTAACATTTTTCAGCAGAACCTCTATTTCACTGAATAATCTACGACTTTTCATGAATATCTTAGACCCATTCACACCTGGCTCAGGTGACATCAGGGTTCATTACGACTCCTATTGATGGCTCAGCTGTTCACACCTACAGTACTCACTCAGATTCCTCACACAAAACCTGGTTCACTGAAACATTTAAACCCACAAGCAGTCACTGCAGTATAATTTTTGGTTAGAATCTGGGATTTGGAAAGAAGCTTTGTCCTGTGGTATGCTTCTCATGTTTGCATCAGTTTCAGCAGCTCTGTTTCCCTGGTGAAGTAAAATGTACAGTACTCTCAACTGATTTATTTTGTATCGAACAGATTATACCATTCGCCTGTCTTCCTCTAATACAGATTTAAACGTTACTAATGTGATGGCACAGGGCCCGTAGTGGTTAGAATTGTCACCTTGCACCTCAAGGGTCTGGGTTCGATTCCCACCTCGAGTCTGTGTGCATGGAGTTTGCATGTTCCCCCAGTGTTTGGTGGGTTTCCTCCCATGCAGATTAGACTACAGTAAGTGGCGTTCCCAAATTGCCTGTTGTGTGTGAATGAGAGTGTATGTGTGTGATAGGGTGTTCCCCAGTTCATGCCCTAAGTCTCCTGGAATAGGCTTCAGGCCCCCCATGACTCTACGACCCTAAAGTGGTATAGACAATTGATGAATTAATGTTTATAATTTCACTCTCCAAACTGCTTCAAGGGAAATCAGTATTCTATTTATTTTCTCTCTTCTTTTTCCTAAAAAAAAAAAAAAATGATGGAGGATTAAAAACACTGTTAAAAAAAGACTCAAAAAAGCATGTCTTTTGAATTTGTAGACTAACCTACAGCAAGAAATATGTTACAAGTCCACAGTGCTTCTAATAATACTTAAAACATAATTTAATCCTTTGGCTTTTTCTTATCTATTTGTATCCATTTTATCCACTATAGATTTAAATTATTATATCCAAATAACATAAATGTGGCATTAACATGATAATATGGTAATATGGTTAACATGGCAATACATCATATATTAAAACAAGTGTGACATTAATAGTATGGATTTTCAACACAGCCTGAGGACTCACTAATTATTATAGCGTAATCTGCATGTCTTTGGACTGTGGGAGGAACTTGGAAAAGGGACTTTTTTTTTGTCCATATAGTGTCTCTAGAGATAAAGAAAAAGGTTTATGTTACTGAGAATGTAACTGGAATGGACAAAGATGAAGCTTCCCTTGTTAGGCAATAGAGGGAGAAAAATATATACATAGAAGGTCAATTAGAAAGTACTGACATTGGAGACTCCTTCCATAAAAGATGAATAAAAATCTTTATACACAGCTTGCTACAATATCAACATATTTTTGTCATATAATGTCTTTATTAGTCTTAGATGGTGTGGAGGTTGAATCCCTGTGAATTGGCTTAAAAACAATGTGCATGTATATAAACCTTGCAGAACTGCTGTTATAGAAAATGTATCAACAACTTTTGACAAATAAGATTTGAGAACTCACCAATGCTGTAATGTAAGCATATTTTATTGTTAGGATGCAATCACGCCAATGTAGAATATATAGTTAAAAAGAAGAAAGGTTTAGGGTATTTAAGTCAAAGCCTCTATATCTAGTGATAGGCTGCAGCAGTTTATGCAGTAATCTCACCACTAGATGGAGTTCTTGTACAACTAGAAGTTAGAATTGGAATTGACTGGACACAGATGGCCTACTTATATAATCAAAACATATACAAACAAATCCACAGTTGAGTAATATGCTGTAAAATCGAGCAATGTTATTGTAAGTGTTCAAAGCATCATGTAACTGACCATATGGACAATAATAAATTATCTTTACGGGGCACACAAACACACACTAGGGGCAATTTGGGAACACCAATTAGCCTAATCTGCATGTCTTTGGACTATGGGAGGAGACCGGAGTACTCAGAAGAAACCCACCAGGCAAACTTCATACACGCAGACCTGAAGTGGGAATCTGGAGACCCTGGAGGTGCAAAGCCACAGTGTTAATCACTACGCCACTGTGCAACCCTTAATGCTATCTTGCATATTTATTACAGTATCACATATATTGGTTCAGAAAGCAGAATTCTGGCTGCACGGTTATAGAAATGTGCTTGTTCTTATGGACATATGAATTCTTCTTAATGTATGCTGTTTATTCATTTCTGGTTCCTTCACTACATAACCAATCGTGGTGTTTTACAGTTAGGGTCTGCAAAAGCTCTCAGCTGGATAGATATACAAGAATATTTCTGCAACCCAATAGCTAGCAAGCTGAAGGAAAGCTTTAAACTGAATGCATCATCATACATCCAGGCACAAGTAGAAAACGTATAAAACACAGATTTTATATAGAATTTAGCCCTACCAAAAACCTGTAACAAAGAACAAAGGAGCACCTGGACATCTACAGTACTTATTCAAGTAATTATCTAATCAGCCACTTGTGTGGCAGTCACGTGTACAGGGCATAAAATCATGCTTATACACCTCCAGCACATGGAACAAGATTATTTGGTCAAACCTGCAATTTTGGTGTGTTTCTGTGGGAATTTGTACCTACTTATGAGCATTTATGAGGTCAGACACTGATGTTGGACGAGAAGGCCTGGCTTGCAATCTCGAATCCAGAAGGTGCTCGATGGGGTTGAGGTCATGGAACAGTCATGTTGGAATAGAAAATGGACTTCCCCAAACTGTTGCCACAAAGTTGGAAGCATAGCATTGTCCAAGATGTCTTGGTATACTAAAGCATTACGATTGCTCCTTCACTGGGGATAAGGAGACTGATTGAAACACCTGAATTCAATAATTAACAGGTTTGACGAAATACTTGACTCCATATAGTGTAAAGGAGATACACAGATGTTCATCACAACCATAAGAATAGAGGAGAATGGTGCAATAAAAACAGAAATTGTTCATGAGAAAGGCCAATAGGAAATGATACTGACATACTGTACAGGCTACGGCAACTCAGATAAGCACTCTGTACAATTATGTTGAACAGAAAAACATCTTAGAATGCACAATATTGAAGCAGACGACTACAACATTAACAAAACTGGACATGAGAAAACTGGACAAACCTAACCTGGTCTAATGAATCGAAGAGGTACACAGATGGTCGCGCCGGAATTTTATGCCAACAGTATGACTCTATGAATCCAACCTGAATTGTGTCTGTAGTCTAGGTGGTGTAATGGTGTGGGGAATGTTTTCCTGGCACACTCTGGGCCTGTTTATCTATTTGGAACTTAAATCCCACAGCTTGTTTGAATAGGGTTTCTTCCCATGTGTATCCCTTCACAACCACAATTTACCCATCTACCGATGTATATTTCCAGCATGAAAGCAACATTTGTTTCTAACTGGTTTTATGAATGTGACAGTGAGTTTGGTTTTCTTCAACAGGCTTCCAATTCAGTGAATCTGATTCCAGTTGACCACCATTGGGACTCGAGAATGGGAGATTTACAGCCCAGAAGTGCATGTGAAAAATCTGAAGGAATTGCATGATGCAATCATGTCAAGGCTGACCAGGATTTCAGTGGTACATTTAACACTCATAAAAGTGTTTGGTAGTATATAATACAATATTTAGTGTGAGTAATATAACAGTCTGAGCGTTTATAATCAAAGACACTTGGGTTCATGCTAAGTTCAGCCTTTATTCATTACATACTGTATACATTAATGCACAGTGAAATCTTTTATTCTTCACATATCCCAGCTTTTTGTTGGCAGGAGGCACAGCGCCGGCTCAGCCGTTATATGGGACCCCTGGAGCAGGCAGGTTATGGGCCTTGCTCAAGGGCCAAACAGGGTCAACCTGGAGGAGTTGTGGCTCAAACCAACAACCCTTCCAATCAGTAACAGAGAGCGTTACCACACCGAGCCGCTAAACTTGACAAGCTTTACTTGTCTTGTTAACACTGAAAGAGTAGCTGGTAAGAGAACGAGTGTTTATACCAGCTGTAACACACATTACACTTGGAACTAACTGACGTACTCCAATATTGAACATAATTCTGTAAAAAAGCTATAAAACACTTTAAGGTGTGCTGTTTTTGGAAAATATTTAACTTTAGGTTAGTAACCCCACTTCAAGCCACTCCATCGCTGATTATTTTTCTATAACGCAGTGCTCCGTTATGTTTTATTCCTTACTTGAGAACTACAATTCACTTCATTCAACCTAGACACAAGAACTGTCATTTTACATTTAAAGCAATCAGCAGACGCGCTTATGCACATTTTTAGCTCATTATACATCTGAGCATCTGTGGTTAAGGGCCGTGCTCAAGGGGTTTGAACCTGGGACCTTCTGATCCATAGTCCAACACCTTACCCACTGAGCTACCCCAATCAGTCTTTACATACATATAAATTGGACTGATGAGTACAGTAGTGCATCCATTACCCATAATCCTAAGCACACCTAGCCTGTACAAACACTAGGTGGAGCCTATACAGCAGAGTCAGACAAGCCTTAGAAAAGCATGCTAGGTGAAGTAAAAGAGTGCAGTGATTCATTTCCATCTTTCTTAGGATGGAGCTCCGATGCCCCTCCACCACACACCATCCAGCATTGCAAGTGGCTAAATAATTTACCAAGCTGGCTGTGTGTTGTAAACGTGCTCGCTGTGACTGATCGATAAGACGCTGTGAGAGATTTGAGTGCTCTTCATAAGAGGTATTGTAAAGCCTCAAGGATACACTGTGCTCGAATGTTTTACAAGATATAGGTGTATGTAAACATGTTCTCAAATCAGGTTCCATGTTAGCACCAGACCATTATTCATAGCAGAGCCTGTGTTGTGACCCACACCCACCTTTCCATTTTACTGCCAGAACCATATTGCTTGTGTGTGTGTGTATGTGTGGTGCATGCGTGTAAAGTGCGTTGAGGCGCAGGTTGGTGCAGGCAGGGGGCCGAGCTGGGAGTAGGCTGCTGACTCAGCCACTAATGGCGCATTCGTTTATCTGCACTGCAGTGCTTCGCCGCACCCTGCCTCCATCCCTTCCTCCCTCCCACTCCCTTTTCCTTCGTTCTCTCGCTTTACCACACATGCACACACCAAGCACACAGAATAGGGGGACAGACATAGACATTTGGAGATCTACACCAAAGCATAATTTGCTTGAGTGGATTTAAAAAAAAAAAAGAACAGAAAAAAAAAGAAATCAGCAGTATAAGGTCTGAGAAGGATTTTTCGAGAAGGAAAGGCAGTGCGCTGGAGAGTAATCATAAGAGCCAAAGCATGTGACCGGTCAACAGGGATGTGGTGAGGGAGAGGCCAAAAGAAGCTTCAACGCTGTAGTACTATGCATTTACTCTAGATGCATTTTCCCTTTTTTCCCAAGATAAGCTTCCTGTGACACGTTTCCCCGACGCTACACCGGAGAAGAAGTGCGGATCAATCACTCTAAGAGCGAGGAGCTTAGATCAAATCCCAGTGGGGTTTCTGAGGTGAGGCAGTTACGGTGGGGACGCGGATACCTCACCGCACAGCTAATGGCTTCGTATCGATCCGAGTGCAAAACCATGACTTAGTGGAGAGATGTGTAGAGCCCAGCAGATTTTCATGACACGGTCAAAATCCTTTCTGACGCTCGAGCTCATGAGAAGATAGCTCATAATTACATAATATCATTTTCATAATACATACTACCCAAAAACAAAGTCAATATGCTGGGCATGCACTAATAGCATGTTTAAAGCAGCAGTCACAAATACCCATACGAATGGCTGCTAACAGCGTACCAACTTTTTTTTTCAAGCATTTCCTATGGTCTTCTTCATAAGAATCCAGTGTTTGTCGCTTACCCTGTCCGGGGTGTACCCCGCCTCGTGCCCTAAACCTCCTGGGATAGGCTCCAGGCCCACCGCGACCCCGAATACAGGATAAAATGGTATAAAAGATGAGTGAGTGAGTGAGTGAGTGTTTGTGGCCTGGTCCTAAGTTCAGGACGTGGCCAGGACAATGGGGTTGTTCAAGAATTTTTCCAAATGCAGCATGAAATCCACCCTTCCAAGAGCCACCCTAGGAGTGCCTTCGAAACAACCTAACAACAATATAAATGATATTCGTGAATCATTTAGATTCAGAAGACATAATTCTATGGTGGCTGAAGGTATGCCACAAGAACACATTAAGTCGTTCCCGCCACTTCATATACAGTACCAGGACAAAATGTGCCGACTACTTGAGAGTGCCGTAAGTTGCACATATGGGTTTCATATGACCACCTAAAGACAAGAATCTTAGTAAGATCGACCTGCTGTATGTACTGTAGGCTGAGGATCGACCTCGAGGCGAATGTAAGAAGTCTACAGGGAACTTTTTTCTCAAGAATTCCTTAATTTGTTCTTAAGAATTAAACAGCAACTGAACCAACTTCCTAAGAGGTTGTAGAAAACTATGATTCCCGCCACTAATGTTAGTGAACTGCAGGAATCGGAGAATTAGGGAGATTCGTACGAAAACCGTCTTTCCTAAGAATATTTATGACCAAGGTTTAAGGTTTTAAGCTCTTAGAGAGGTGATAGAATGCGGCTGGAAATTATAGTACTCTGCAGAAATGATCAGCCAGAACATGCAGGCAAATGGATGCTGATGGAAGGAGCCGAGCAACAGCCTGTTATTTATTTATTTTAATATTTTAACTCGTCAATAAAAGCAGTTGACGCATTTTATAACTGGAAGGCTGCTTTATTGTTAATAAAAAGGTTCGTGCTCAAATGAAGACAATTTTATATGTTCGTACTAAGAGTCCAAGTGGTTGTGCCACACACACCATAACATGTCCTCCTACAACACTGTGTCAAACAATAACAACAGTTTGAAAAGCACTTATTTTTCAGCAAAATGGCAAAAAAGCATTTCTTATCATGCTCGAAATGAAACTGTCCAGTAACCGAATACTGATACAAAAGTGAGTTCAGATGAGGGGGAAAAAAAATAAATAAATAAAATCAAAAGGCAAGCTTTTTTTTTTTTTCACAAGCCAAGTGGATGATACACAAAGCACATAAATATCATTGTAACATCAAATCTAGTGGGTTGGGTTTTTTTCTTTTGTTTTTTTCCTCTTTGTTTTGTGTAGGTACTTCTCTGGCAGTATGTCAGACACCTTGTACACACTAAAGTCCCTGATTTGCATTGTGCTCCATTTACATTTCCCATCTCTTCCCATCAGGTTGTTTGGTATGGCACCATCCTCTGGAAAAAAATAATAAAATTGTGGAAATTGCAGAAACATGGAAAAAGGCACACATAATTTGTGAAGTGTAGCACTAGAAACAAATCACAGGAACCGAAGAAGAACAAAGAAGAATGATTCGAAAGATTTTACAGCCAGTGTTCTGGTCCGAGAGTGGCGGCGCTGAAAGAAAAAAGGGGGACATCGGCATCTCAGTGACTGTCGAGTTCTTCTGACTCGGTGGGTGAACGCGGGCCGAAGGTCGGACGAAGCGTACGCGCGCTCTGCGTGGCCATTAGGCAGGACTCGGGATTCACAAAGGTGTGCTGGTAGTGTAATCGTAATCATCATACAGTATTAAGTTCCAAGCAGCTCCAATAAAAACTGTGTGTGAACATGTTCCCCGAACACAAAGAAAATTGACATCCACTGGACATGTTGCATATATAAACAAAAATCTGACAGTGCTCTTTTATATATGCTCTCATACATATACATATATTACGTATATTCATATACATTTATATAGTTTGTCTAATATAGTATCCTTGGTACAATAGATCATTCAGTTTTCCCCCCGACAATTTAAAATGATCAATTAAAACCAAAATAAAGAAATAAAGAAATAAAGAAAAATAAAGAAAAGAAGATAACAAATTTGACAAGGGCATTAGCTGGAAGCCATTCATGTATTATTGTTATTGTTATAATTCATTAACTGATTAATAGTCATTTAATCTGTAAAATTCTGTATTTACAAAAACCACAACAAAGCATGCCAGTTAAAAGAAAAGCATATATTACAATACTTGTCGTCTCTCTCTCTCTCAAGTGTTAAGTGTAGTCTTTACTTTTCAGCAATTGTGCCACGGACATCATCAGAGCTCCCACTGAACCGTACATAACACGTCATACCGTGTGCAGGTGTGATCTTTACAACACAATCGCATTCGAGGAGAAAAAGGGGTGAAACTGCAAGGTCGCCTATACTTTTCACTGGGCACCGATTCGGATTGGAGTCCACAGTTCCCACTCGGGAGATCTCAGGCAGTCGACAGACCAACAGACGGGTCTGACAGGGAGAGAGGGAGCTGGGCTGTAAACACTAAATACACACACACTCAGGCTCTGATGGTGTGGATTCTAGTGCCGGCTGTGACACGGGGTCATCATGACCTTTCACCTTCTATGTGTATGGGAGGGGGGCAGTAATGAGGGCAGAAAAGAGCTTGGCAGGTAAGAGCGAGTAAGAACAATTTTTTTTGTTAAAAAACCTTTTCCTTTGTAAGAAAAGACTGATGACTGCTCTTGGTTGTTCCTGTTTGTAAAACATGTCTGGTTCGCTGTAATTATTACAGTAAGACATTCGAGAGCCCATGGCATTATGAGTAGAAACAAAGAATAAACAAAAGACATTTTGAGGAATGACACTTTGTTCTTTTCCTAGCTTTAAAAACGTTTCACATTCAGAGCAAAAATCAGATGGCAGTTTGCTCACGAGGTTGCAGAAGTCATTTTTCCCGGTGCTGTATAGACAATTTTTCTCACATAGACAAACAGTATTAAAAAAAATAATAATAATAAAAACAAAACAGATGAACTTTCCATAATTGCATAATATTCATCGACGCAAGCATCCTTCACTATAACCTGGATTATTTCTTTTTTTTTCACTACATTCTCAGAGCAGAGCTTTATCATATAACATCCACTCTATTACATATGCCCCATAACACACAAATTGTACTGTCAATATTTACTCTATTATTCAACAGTCAGAAAGCCACCCGGTAGATGCATTCATAATAACTACCCTACTGCTCTCTTTAATGTGTCCAGGACAAAACGCATATCTAACAAAACACAACTCCTGATATGGTTACCACGATGATGCATTACCTGTCAAACAAATAGACTGAGACAACATAAAAAAAAAAAAAATTAAACGATGTTTAAATAGGTCACCTCTAAGAGAGGTCTGGTCCCAACTGACAAAGTATAGTAAGAGATTACGGATGGCATGGTGGCTTGCTGCAACCTTCATCTACCCTTGATTGCATGTCACATGACTGGAAATTAAGGGCCAAATCATACTGCTGGTGTGAAAATGAAAATAAACCGAGGCTGATTTGCCCGAGACTTTGATTTGAGTAGAAATTTAAGCAAAACTCCCTAAAATCTGGGGTTGTGAAAGTCTATAAGCTGACCTACAAATGCTTCAAGTGTGCCACAATTTATATAGAATAATAATCTTTAAAAAACTGCTTTTGATAATCCACTGACACTAGGATTTTGCATGATCTGAAAGTTAGTAAGTTAGTGAAAAAGTGATGTTTATGGTACAACCAGGAGACTAATGAATAAAATTTGAGTAGTACCAATTTTCCTTTCCAGTCATTTCTACTGAAATATATTTCCCAGTGGACAGCCTCGAACGGACAGTCAAGCCCTGTTTATGGTCAGAGTAGAAGTGTCAAGTGGACTATGATTATACATGCATGATTTCTGATCAAAACATGCCACCATGCAAGTCATTTCTATGCACTGAACGAGCACAATTAGTTACTTATTTATCTGGAACGCAATCTGAGCAAGTCCCTTACAGCCCAAGTCAAAACCCTGATTAACGAGCCCAACCCAATTTGCAGTGTGGAAGTCTATGTATAAAATGTCTTTCTTTTTTTTTTCTTTTTTCTTTTTTTAAATGTAAGTATAACAAAGAGATGATGAAAAGACTAGCGACATGGGCCAAACGTTTCTTTTTACCTTCATTTTTGTTTCTTAAATAAGATGCACATATAATTCATCTCACATAACCCTTGCATAATTTTCTGCTTTGTCATGTTCCTCAGCTTCCCCTCTCATTTCAGTCCACTCTACCACAATCTGTTCATTTCTGGTCAATGTTCCAGAGATTTTCCTGTACCGAGTGGGGAGTTTTCCCGCTGGATTTCGGCAGTGGTTATAAGGGGCAAATCTGTAGGAGAGGAATGCTTAACTCCATAGAGATTGGTGTATACTCTATAGGTGGTGGTCCCTAACATAGATATCTGTCTTGGGCCTTTTATGGGTGTTTTTTAGTTGCTGTGTAGAGCTGTAAAATCTTGGTCGCTGAGTACAGAGGCCACACAGTAAGCTCAATAGGGTTTGATTTGGTCGTAATCAAAGTGGTAAGAAACCAAGCTGCTTTCTCTGCACTGGCGCATCTGTAATGTCTGTAAACAACTTTTTTTTTTCCACTTTTCTCGGTTTCATTGAAAATGATTTTTCTTTACATTTGTTAGAGTCATGAGTTTGAGTCTCATCACAATTGTGTCTTGTTTTGGCTATAACCACTGGCATAGTTCTAACACTTTGATTCCTTGATGTCTTTTTGGTTTTTGCCGTTCTTGCCTTTGCTTTCGCTTTCATCCAGTTTTTCTTTCTCGGGTTTGGTCACGCTGTCGTAGGAGGGCAGTGAGGCGGTGGAGGGCGTGTCCTCCTTCTTCTCCTGGTTAGTCCCTCCGTTCTCTAGCTTGCCGCTGCTTAGGAGCCGCTTGCAAATGAAGCCTCGACGTATAAGGTGGGCGCGGTAAGCGCGCTGGATGACCGAAGCAGACATGTGCTCCTGCTTGCGCCGCAACGTAGTGGTGATGGGCTCGAAGGATATCTTGGACGGATTGGCGGCAATGAAGCGCTCTTCCATCTGCTGCCGCATCATGTCCAGGTCACCACTGTCACCCAGAACACGCTTGGTAAAGGCAAACAGGATGTCCAGGCAGTGAATTCGGTCTCCACTCACCATGGGCAAGTCCATGGCAATGAGTTCTATCGTGTTGGGCTTAGGCACCCGTAGGGGATGTTCAAGAGTGTCAGCAAAGTCACTGAGCTTTGCGAACGTGATAAACTGCGAAGCTGTAGGATCGAACTTCTCCCAGATCTCATAGAAGGACTCAAAGTCATCTTCACACAGTGGATCAGCACTCTCCTCTGTCGCCACACTAAAGTTTTCCAGGATAATGGCAATGTACATATTTACCACAATCAGAAAAGACACAATGATGTACATGACAAAGAAGAAAATGCCCACGGAAGGATTGCCACAGTTGCCCTTTACCGAGGTACCCGGGTTCTCCTTGTCAGGATCACAGTCTGGTGGGTAGTTGAGGATAGGAGCCAATAGGCCATCCCACCCTGCAGAGGTGGTAATCATAAACAGAATGATCATGCTGTTTCCAAACGTCTCAAAATTGTACATGTCATCGATTCCAGATTCCCGTTTAACGTAGGCAAAGTTAGACATGCCGAAGATGGAGAAGATGAACATGACCAGAAAGAGCAGCAAGCCGATGTTGAAGAGAGCTGGCAGTGACATCATCAAGGCAAACAGTAATGTCCGGATGCCTTTGGCGCCTTTGATCAGACGCAGGATACGACCAATTCGCGCCAAACGAATAACCCTGAACAGGGTCGGTGACACAAAGTACTTCTCAATCAAGTCAGCCAGGAACATACCTATTTTAAGACACAAAGTGGAAAAATAAAAATAAGCAGGCGAAATAGGGTTACACAATCATATATATACCTTACAAAATCAAGAGGGACTTACCGACTATAGAAAGAATGACCACAACACAATCAAACACATTCCAACCGTTGGTAAAATAGTAATGACGCAGAGCGAAGAGCTTGAGCACGAATTCAGAAGTGAAGACCACAATGAAGATGAAGTTCACCCAGTACAGTATATTTTCTGTCTCCTGTGACTGATCATCTGTTTCCACCATCATAGTCACCATGTTCAGACAGATGAGGATCATGATAGAGATGTCAAAGACCTGCTGCGTCACAAAATCGAACACCATTCCTTGGATCTTGTTCTAAAGGGCAAATATTAAGCCATATTTGAGTCAAGTTTAGTTCTAAGACTTACCTTCACTGTTTCACGCATGCATGGTTGTGTATGGGTGTATACTACCTGTGGTCTAGGTATGGGCTTTTGTGGTTTCTTTGAGCCAAGTTTCTTCATTGCATTGTAGTATTTCTTCTGTTCTTCTGTCATGAAGATATCCTGACCTCCAAAGTATAGGAAGAGACAATCTTTGGTTACAACCAATATAACGTTTGAGCTGTACAAACAACAAACACTTGAATTATTCCAAAATGAAGATGGAGAGGAGCCTTATCTTTTTCTTTTGCTGGTTGAAATTGTCGATGATGACACCAATAAACAGGTTGAGGGTGAAAAACGAGCCGAAAATAATAAAGATGACAAAGTAAAGGTACATATAGATGTTGTCTTCATACAAGGGCTGGTCTTCCACCTGAGATCATACACAAGAAATAAAAGAATTAGCACTAAATTCTACAAGGCTCATCAAAAATAGGTAACGATATTTCTATTCATACCCTTCGGGAATCAACAGCTGCATACATAATGTCCATCCAACCTTTGAAAGTAGCCTATGGTTAAAAAAAGAAAATACAAATCCATTAAACACGTTAGCACTGCCAACTCACAAGCCCAGGATCATTGGTTTGATCTCCCATTTATGTTAATGCTTATTTACATAACATGTTTCTTATGTTGTTATTGTGTATTAATCGGTTTTCTCTGGTTTTTCTATCCCCCCCCCCCCCTTTCCCAAAAACAGACCAGTAGGTGTTAAAGAGATAAAGAGATATATTGTAATGTCCAATCTTCAACCAAACCCTGTCACATAACAACAAACATAAAAATGTTTGGAGATAGTAATTGTGTCAGGAACAAGGAAGCTTACCACTTGGAGCAGAGCCAGATAGCCGGCACCTACGTTGTCAAAATTGATCTTGACGTTTTTCCAGCGCACCCCGGAGACATTGGCATTGATGAGCTCGTAGCATTGCGTCTTGTTGTTCACATAGTCGGGGTGAAAGTATTCCTCAGACGTTTCGTTGAAGCAGTAGTAATACTTCCCCGCGAACAGGTTGACACCCATGATACTGAAAATCAGCCAAAAGATGAGGCAAACCAGCAACACATTCATAATGGAAGGGATGGCACCCACCAAGGCGTTGACTACAACCTAGAGCGAGAGTGGAACAGACAATGTAGTGCTGCATGAGAAACCAGAAATTGTGCATACATATACAGACATACTCATCACAGTAACTACCAGCTATGAACAAACATATATAATGCAGCAGCATATTTGTATGGCTTAATATAGTCTTTTTCAGGTATCATAGAATTTTGAGTTTAATCAAAGCAAAAGGCAAAATGCCATATTCGTTATAACTCTTTCATGCATAATGTCTGTAGTCCTTTTAAGGCTAATGCTGCTGTGATTGACAGGGGAGAGTGTAATGCCATCCCTCCCACCCAGAAAGCATGGTTAATTTAGCTTTCCTGGCAACAGATGCTATGTACTCACCAGTATCCAAAATTAAAGCCAGGTTTTAGGAGTTTCTTTAAAAACTGTGTGCAAGTGTACCTAGAGAAACTGATGCTATTTTGCATGGAAAGGGTGGTTACACTAAATATTTATTTGATTGGATTACTCTTCTGTTCATATACTTTCCATTTTGTTAATTGATAAAAAATTAACTATAAACACTATTTTACAGCATTTTTCACACCTGCCTAAAACTTTTGCACAGAACTATATTTTTTTATAACATTTATTATGTTTACTATTATTATTATTATTATTATTAATATTATTAGCATTGCTATTTATTGTTTAACACAAGTTCTATTCAGAAAAAGTAAAATTAAAGCAATAAAAACATTTATGCATGAAAGGGTTTCCATTAATTGAGTCTTTGGGGAAAACTGAACTATGGCACTACAGGCAGTTTTAATCAAGACCTCTGAATTAAGGTTAAAAACAATAGAAATAGGACTACCAGCATTCAAAATATGTAATGTGCCATACAGATAGGCAGCACAAACCCAACAAACCCAGCAAACCATAACAGAACCTGTCCCTCCACCCACAAGCAAGCAAAACAGAACTACACTGATCACATCAAACCCCCTCTTCCCCTGGGCTTTCCCCAATCCCCATCCTCCCTCAGCCCTGTTCAGGATCCCATCCACCAGTGATTAGCGAGGAGCCGTGGACGCTCGCACGTTGTGTTAGGCTGGCTGAGCCGCAGCTCTGGGGCAGGCAGCTGAGCATGCATGTTTTCCACGGATTCCACAGTCGAGCCATATTCCCTCCTTACACACTAATTTAATACAGTGGAATGATAAGATTCTCCTAGCAAATATGGGGCTGATAATTAGGATAATTTAAGGGAAAAGAAATGCTTTTCTTGGCCTTCCCTTTGATCCAATTCTGTTTTTAAGATAACATATACCTTTGTTACTCCCACAGTGGGGGAATTTTCTTAGCACATATGCAGCTCTATGGTATATATATATATATATATTTTTTTTTTTGTCATGGTCATGTAACATCTTATGATATATATTATACATGACCATGACAAAAACAATTTATTTGCACAGTAATTGACATAAATTAAAATACTAAATAAAAGCGCAACCCCATTTAAAGTTATTTGTCAGGAGAATCAATGTTGTCTTTCAAATTAGCGTACATTTAAATGTCACATAGACACCGCAAATTTTCATGACATTCAACACATATAAAAGTGAGGGAAAATGGCTTTCAAAAGTGCATAATGTGCATTGGCAATTGAACTGGACATGCGTGTTACATGGCATCATTGTGCAAACTCAAACACTGTTAAAATCAATAAATAAATGAATCAGGAGAGGCACCAGCACAGAGAGATTTACATAGATGTATAAACACAAGAGCGAACGGAGTTACTATCGGAGTGATTGGCCATTAGGGATCTGTCCTGCATCTGGGCGGGGCTTAAGATTATCCAGAACCCAGATCAAACTTTCCAAATTGCTTTATATAAATTTCATTATGTATGCATTTATTTTTTAGTAATGACCAAGTAGGTGTTTTAAAACTTGTAATTTCTTTCCTCTCTGCGCTGCTGTCTCCTTATCAAGTCATTTATTCATTTTTAACTCAAATGTTTTTGTTCAGTAAAAACAAAATAGCATTTCATTTCAATGAACAAAGACTAATATAAACGTATAAGATAACGTATTCAGTTACTTATCATTCGTTCTATTACTAAATAAAAAAACGTATCTATTTCGACCTGATCAAAACTGGATTATCATAGGGACAATGCAGTTTTACAAAGTTTTAGAAACATGACATTTCATATTCCACCCAAAAATGACACGCTTACTAGGCCAATAATCATATATTAGATTAAAATACATGAAGGAAATAACCCCGGAAGACAAACAAAAAAAATCATAAGAAGAATAAATACATTGCAAAAAGAAAAACGTTTTGGAAAAAACTTTCCTTAATCGATCAACATTTAAACAGCAGCAGAGGCCTGTGAAATCCATGCATAATGATCTTTATTGTATAATCTGTCATTTTTGGGTCATTTGATCATTCTGTAGAGAAGTTTTGCCCAGAGTGAAATGGATGTATTTTTTAGTCACAGTGATTGTGATATTTGGCTGTAAGTTTTATACATCTCTCTGCTCTAGTGGGTCCAGTCTCCCAGTTTCAGCATTTCTAACAGGAATCATCGTGCCATGTCCTAAGAGTGCCATGCTGTGAATAAAACCACTTACTGCCAGCAGGCTGCCTGGTCAATTTCCTAAGCTTCTGTTTTGACTGTAAATGTTGTCCGAATACACTCAAATTTTTATAATGTGCAATGATCTTGAGACATGTCATTCTGTCCATTTTCCACCTTACGCAGTGGCACAGACTGCTGGGTTAACCTCCAATATCCAAAAACAAGCATGATTGAGGACCTTGACATTTGACATTCTCACAGTCCACAGAAGCTTAG
>JAOVVB010000018.1:5485655-5495853 GCA_028570985.1 Heterobranchus longifilis | reverse complement strand
GGGCGGAACCCCTTTTTTGATTGACAGCATGTCTTAAGTATACATCAGCGCTACAGAGATTCGAGTTCAGACCCATGAGAATTTGCAGGTGATTTTTTATGATGAAAAATTTAATTATAATATAAAAATTTTATGATGAAGCCTAATATGAGCTTCCCCTGTTTCAAAAGCTAGCAGCCGCCACTGGTCATTAGGCTACTAAGTGTTCTCCTTAATAATTATCTTTGAGGTACATTTCAAAGACAAAATATTAACAGAAAGATTACTTGAAGATTACCTGCTTAGCTAGCAGATTGCCTGATGCTTTGTCACACAGATAAAAGAGTAACCTAGCGATTGATAGTTTCTGTTCTGCTGATTATTTTCATATGCAGTCTCAGACTTCATT
Source organism: Heterobranchus longifilis (assembly GCA_028570985.1). NCBI lineage: Eukaryota > Metazoa > Chordata > Actinopteri > Siluriformes > Clariidae > Heterobranchus > Heterobranchus longifilis. The sequence continues at coordinate 5,495,465 of JAOVVB010000018.1, read as the reverse complement.
TGTGAAAATGGATGAAAAAGGTAATAGGGATATTAATTTGCAGAAATTAGATTTGTTATCATAACGTTATTAAATCAGATGGTGTACAAGTATGTGATTCTTCCTGGATTTGGTGGCATTTGCTAGCATTAGCGTTAGCTCATTAAGTGCTTCTGTTGCATATAAGAAGATTCTATGGCCTATGCTGTAGATAAAATGATGTGCAGGTAACATTACCTATTAATGACAATTTAAGCTTTTTAAGTAGTAGCTAATTAACTGTTCTGGGACTGAATCCCATATAGCGTAAAATGAAAAGTTAGTGCACTATGGGCGTGCATTCCACATAGTGCCCTTGTTCAGGGGTTAGACAGGGATTTGGGATTGAGCCTCAGAACAGCTGTTATAAGCTAAACCCAACATAGACGGTTCATAGGCTATTCAGAACGACTTAGAAAAAATAACAAACTAGACGGCATGTGGTTTAAGATGAGGATGTGTTTTCTTGCTAAAAGTGCTTCCATGACTGATATTGAATGAAGGATTTGGCACTAACATCTGATAAGCAACATCCCTGTCGTTGTCCATAAGCGCAAGGGGCCATGGTGGACAGAAGTCCCGTTAATATTGTAAGTGGTAATAAGACACACATAAATTTGATTTTTTTTTTTGTGAGGACAAACTGCTGTGGTATCAGAGCAATAAAACACTTTAGAACTGTTATTGGAATATAATTAATATCTGGGTGGTAACTGTAATTCCTCTTCACATAGCCATCCCAGCCGTTGATTATTTTCCTATAACAGCAGACAGCCATATGTTATTCCTCAATTAGAGAATTACCAAAAATCAGCGGAACACAAGGGAATTCCACTAAAACCAAGGAATACTTGTGTTCTAAAGATTATTCCAGCTGCATCATAACTCAAACATTAACATATCTGGTAAACAATGAAAGAAATCATATTATGTATGAAAAGATTGATTTATTTTCATCTTTTCTTTTCTTTTTTTTAGAATGATCCCCCTGGTATGACTTTGGCGTTGTTGTTGCTGTTTTCTTTTGCTCTTTTTTTTTTTTTGATCAGCTCTAGCATGCTGTAACTGTTGAATGGGCATGCAGGATCAGCTCTATAGCTTTTCTTACCCTCATCCCTTCAAAACGGGACAATGCTCTGAGAGGTCTCAGGGCCCTGAGTGTCCTGAGTGATTTAATGGGCCCTATTTCGGAGTAGCCCAGCGCATTAGCTATAAGGCTGACTATAGACACCTACACAGAAACAGAGAAGCAAAAAAGGATCCAGACTGTTAGATGGGCAAAGCTGTCTATGGACGAGATGGTCCTAGAGCTGCTTGAATGTTGCTTTACACACATATATATAGACGTACTTGGATGGGTATATACATACATAATAATGTTTTATACATGTATATATCCTTGAGAGAGAGAGAGAGAGAAAGAGAGAGAGAAAGAGTGTCACGTTTAGGGTTATAAGTGTGTAGAGCTTTAGAGGCAGCAGTCACGCCCCTGGATTTTGATCTGTTAGAGTTTTAGGAGGTCGGTGAATCTTGCGAGCTTCTTTTTTTACCTGTGAAGAAACTGATGGTTGAAGAGAAAAACGTGATAAAATGACATTAGACTCAAATTAAAAGAAAAAAAAAGAAGTAGAAAAAAGGCAGAGACATGACGCTGATTAAGGGGACCTTGGGAAGGGGGTTTTGGCACGAAGGAGACCATTTGAAACAGAAACAAAATGAAAACCCCAACAGATTGCAAGAACCTTACCCTTGCCCTTCTAACATTGTGTCTCCTTGTCGATCTCGGCTGTGGCATAAAATCCCAAACAATTTAAGACAGACACATACTAATGGCACCTAAGAGAAAGAATACAGGTAAACATGTACATGTTTAACATGTATGTCAGGTTTGCAGTCACATCGATCTCACATAGAGTTCACAGAGACTCGAAATACAGTACCATAGAGACAGATACAATAGAACATAATGGGAAGAGGTAGATTAAGGGAGATCACCTTACTAGACAACACTGAACGGACAAGATCACACTGCAGAAACCAAAGCCCTGTGAGTCTTAATGCACTATCCAAAAGGAAGCACATACACACACTTAGAAAAGTGTGGTACCGTTGTTGTGCTAGTATGCATAATTATTGCACATTGGTCATCTCGACTATGATGAACATCTACTCTACGTATATATATAAATATAGTGTAAAAATAAAGTGTAAAACTGATCGATTAAAAGGTTAGGGCTTGTAAAGAAATTCCAATGTGCTTGGATAGGCACTACTGTATACTGTAGGTATAAACTGGGCTTGAGTTTCTGTGTAAAGGAATACGAACATATCTGAGCACCTCCAATAAATCACTGACAGAGACTTGGTAAAAACACAGCAAAAGTACACAACACTCAAGCTGACCAATTTACAGACGGGGTTATAACAAAGGTGAAAGCTTTGTACCACTATAAATATTACAGTACGCATGAGAGCTAGTGAACACACTCATATCATTTGCTATACTGGAGGTGTTACAGCTTATTGTCCGGGGCTCTGGGACTGGATTAGTTTTACAATATCTCTAAAGTCAATTCAGCTCGTGATCTGATCGACGTAGATGTCCGTCAAACTCAGTCGTGCCTATACAGTACATTTGTGCTGCGATGTTTTTTCCTGAATCTAATAATCCTCCATGTGCTGAATAAATTCATGACCTGTATTATACAGTATGAGTTACAGCTAGGAAAAAACTATCTGAGTTGCACAAAGTCTCCAAGACTGGAAACTGTCTTTCCACCAGTGGAAACGTTAAAAGAACTACACTGAAGCGAGTTAGAAATCTCCGTCAGAGGACTAGGAATAGTCCATAAAGCTTTCACCTTCATGTAAAGGTTGGATCTTTGCAGGTACTGTAACTGTCACCTTTAGCTTGAGCCAATGGAAGGCCCGTGTATGGCGGGCCAGGCGAGCTGGCACCAAGGATCCTCATGTGCCAGTGATATCGCTCTGCAAGGCAAGGTCAATGAGATGTGTGGTGAAGACAGGAAACTGAAGCGAAAACAAACATTAAAAAAAAGCAATGACATCCTAATGTAATCCAAATCTATTTCCAATGACCCATGATCCATAAAACCAAGTCCTACTATATGTTAATAAAAAAAAAAACTCCATCCTGAAACAAATTAAAATGGTTTAGATCTGAATTTGAAGCTAATTTGTTGGCTGGTGCTGTTGTACTTTCGTTATTCCTGTGAAGATGTTAGAAGACCATTCTGGGGGCAATGCTAAGGCAATTAGCAGTTAGCAGTCAGCAGGCTCAAGCCTAAGGGATAATGGACAGGTTTCAGATTTTCCTCCAGTATCATTAATTAGAAATCCAGTAAAGAAGTAGTGGCAACAAAAAAACCCAGAGAAATCAAAGTTGCAATGCAGAATGCAATGCAGCTATACAACACGACACAATGCAGCTATATGACCCACTTGTTATGGCACAGACTCAGCTCGATTAGCGAGCTGCTGATTGAAGATCTGATTTGTTTAAGCAGAGTGAAGAAATGAGGAAGGTAGACGGCTAGACAGACTAAAGGACTAAAGTGCTGCTGCATCGCTCTGTTTACATACAGTACAGATGACGGAAAGACTAAAGCCCATGCCAAGTCAGCTGGTGGTCAAACAGCATTAATGGCAATGCAAAAAAACTGTTAACCAAAGTAAAAATAGATCAACATGTAACCTGAAAGAAGTTCACTCACTCACTTACTCAACTTCTATACCGCTTTATCCTGTATTCAGGGTCGCGGAGACCTGGAGCTATCCCAGGAGGCTTAGGGCATGAGGTGGGGTACACCCTGGACAGGGTGCCAATCAATCGCGGGGCACACAAACACACACATTCATACACTCATTCACACACTATGGGCAACTTGGGAACGCCAATTAGCCTAACCTGCATATCTTTCGACTGTGGGAGGAAACCGGAGTCTAAAAGAAGTTCATACTAAGAAAAAAAAAAAAAAACTCAGAATTTCATTGTAAGGTAAATCTTGGAGATTAATATGCACGTTGTTCAGGATGGAGTTTTCTGTCACTTTTAATAATCATATGAGTTCATTACGCCTTCCCCTGTTCCAAGATTTTTTAAATATTTGATTTAATTTTTTTTTATATAAGTGAAGCAAAGAGTCTGCTCTAGTAAATGATACCATGATAAGATGGAGAAATTTCCAAAATGTTCATATTACAATTTAAACTGAAAAAACTGAAATGTGAGCAAATTAAGACAACAGCATGAACAGAAGGTTAATAAATGCAATGAGGAATGAGGCATATCTGATTGACAGGAAAAGAAGGTTTGATGCAGGTAAAAACATATGGGACACAATGGTGGGCTTTTGTTGGAGCTTCGCTGAGCCGGTTGTGTAAAAAAAAAAAACACAGTACAACCCAGCCGTGGAACAGATGGGACACGAAGCAGAACCAAGGCAGAGCAGTGGCTGATAATTAAGACAGGGTTTGGTATAAACCACCCATCCCCAACATCACCACATTAAATATTCTCATGGGACATGAAATGTGATGGCAAGGTCTGTTTATCCAGCCAGGGAAATCCCTCTGAACTACCCCAAACAGTCGCATCAGCCATTACTGAAGCTATGGAAGAACAACTAAAGCACCATATATTTTTTTATAAACTGTCTTTATTCTAACTAGTCACTATGTTGTGAAGCTACAATTATCATTTTTCTTCTGGGTTTATCTTTAGTTTTAATCATAACTAGCAGACATCTTAAAAATTCGATTATAATTAATCTGTATAGAACAATGGCTACAAATACGATTTAATTTCTCAATAAAGGAACAAAAGAACCTAGTCTTGCTCTTGACACTTTATAAGCACTGGTGTGTTAAGTTAAATGACTTATTCATGGCTCGAATTTAAATCTATCTGCTCCAGCTCTCTGTCCAGACTAAGTTTGGAGGAAAGTGTTGGGAGTGATGGACTCTGCTGAAAGGCACAAGATCAGGAACATGGTCAGAGCACACATTCACACAAACCACACATACAATACAAATACATAAACAATATACCGTCATCATCATACATCTACACACAGGAGAGAGGCACACACAGGTACTATAACACACTCATACAAGAACACATTGTTTCCCTTACTGTGAAGTTTTCCTCCAAGTGCTTTTGATAGAAGTGAAATCATGGTCTTTGGCTAACATCATTGCAAAACAAACCGATCAGGCTGTAGATAACAAAACACTGGACTAACTGACCATTAGCAGTGTTGCCAAATTGCTTCGTCGATCAATCAATCATTAGCAGTGTGATAGATTTCAATCCAGTTGGATTATCCTTAGAGCGGCTGTCATCAAAGTGTCAATTGCATGCCTGCAATGTTCTGTCAATAATCTTAGCCGAGTTCCAGTAACATGCAAGTGGTGTTCGTGAATGGCTGTGTTTACAGTTCCCACAGACAGATACGTCTCCTCCACAAGTTGACGACAAGCTATCCATAGATTTTACTTGATGAATGTTCACGGGAACCTCAGGCTTCTTTTAAAACGTTTGCACCATTCAAATGTTTTACCACGGATAAGAGTCTCATCACCATACTGTTTTACGCTTTCGTTCATCAGAAAATCCATAATTTTCAAAGGTCCTGGTTTGACTCGAACACCCCTTGTATATTCAAACTCGATTACATCACATGTACAATACAGATATTTATCTCATAGTTCAAAAAGGCCACATTGTATAGTTGCAAAATTTATAATAAAACTTCTTTTTTTTATTTTGCACTTGGAGGCTTCTTCACAATGAGGGTCTTATAGGAGATTAATCAAAAGACATATTAATTAAACACTGCATTAGACAATACACAGGAATAAATGTGATTTTCAGAATAATAAGGAACATTTTAGGGTTTAGCAATGCTTGAATATTCATTATTATTGATCGGCTGGGTTAATTATTTCTGCATCAGGTTTTATTTCTCCAACACATGGCTTCAAGGTGTATTTGTGGTTTTTTTAATCTGTGAAAAAAGCTCTATGATTGCACAGGAATGTGTAACCCAATCCTTTGTTAACGGCAGGATTTGTGAGCCTTTCAGCAGAGAATCGCTTAAAATATTCAAGCATCACAGTAGCATACATTTTCATGGTTATGCATGGGTGATGAGGCTGCATGTCTACAGATAAAGCATATTCTCAGCTCAAAGCTACAGCAAGAACAGTGACTCCTGAGAAAGTAACTGATTCGCTCGTGTTACACGTCACCTCTGCATACCATTGCATTCTGTAACATTACTTTATAACTTATATGACTTTATCTCATGAAATGACCCAACACAGACACACCTTGCTGACAAACAAAAAAAAATCCTGGAGATTATTCTATCGGCATGGCAACAGCAGGAACAGGGAAGATATTCTTGAGAAACTCCTGTGCTAGAACACTTTCATTCTGGCTGTCAGCTCAAAGACAACACAGCAATATTTTCTGCTATTTTAAGCCTCACGGAATGTGACAGGGTATGACACTGGCGTTTTTTAATTAACATTGAGAGCTGATACTTTTATGAAACATAGACTGCTTTCACAATACATGTCTTTTACCCTCATATCAGCACAAAAGTTTAGCAATTAATAAGCAATACTTTTACAGTCCTTGATACTATCAGCTAACTAACTAGTCTAGTTTTACTTTTACATTAGAATTACTGTATTATTAGTAATAAAAAAGATGAAATAAAGGTTAATTTATCTTTGTTGAGGAGGAGGTTGTTTGCCGTCATTGTATCTTTGGAGGCATAAAGACTTTGCAACCCAAAGATATCACCAAAATAGTCAGGCTCTTATAAAACGTTTTCATTTAACGCAATACAAATTATATATTTTTTATAAGATGATGAACAAGACCAACACATTTTACATTTTTGTTCTTTTCAAGTAAGCCAAAAAAAAATACACATTTTACAAAAAGAAAACTTGTATAAATATGTTAATATTAAATTTATTGCTATGTATTATATATTTCTATATGATAATATTATTAATAATATATTTATATTATATACATCCTACTATTTAAAAAAAATAGTAAAACATTTTTTTGGCTGACTATATATATATATATACTGTATATATATATACTGCTCAAAAAAATAAAGGGAACACTTAGTCCCAGTTTGACTTGAACGCCTCTCATATGTGTATGCATGGTTCAAGTCAAACCGGGATATATATATAATGTACTGTAAAAGCAGACTATGACAGTAGCAAGAAGAAAAGGTAGGCACTTTCAGTTTAATTTTCAAAACAACCGGTGCTAAGAGGAATCATAAATTAATATTTAAGTGAGATTTAATGTCTATTTATTTTACATTTTACTTAATATACATGTCTTGTGTAAATGTTATAATTGTTTTATATGCAAAAATATGATTATAGTGTTGGAAATTTGTGATATTGGTAATATTTTGTGTGGTTGGAACGGATTATATGCATTTACATTACTTCCTATTGGAAAATGAGTTTTGCAATACGAATTTTCAGTTTAACTGAACTGGCCTCTGGAGAGGAGTAAATTTGCATGCCGTGGTACCACTGTATATCCAAATCTAAGGTTTCAATATGTTGGACTTTTTGTCAATCATAACAGTGACACTATATTCAATTAATTTTAGCCACTAAACGTTGTACTAGCTCTGGATGGAATTTTATTAATGATGTGGCCAAGCTTATCGTCTGCATATTTATCTAACTTGCACTTGACAAGGTGTGTATGTGTGAAGCCATCATACAATAACTCTCTCTAATTAACACAAAAGAAACATAGCAACGTAGCACACTTACATCCACGATGAAGAAGTCCAGCCAGCACCAAGCGTTGGTGAAATACTTCACAAAACCGTAGGCTACCCATTTTAGCAACATCTCCAGGATGAATATGTAGGTGAACACCCGATCGGCGTACTCCAAGATGATCCGAATAGTCTTCCTCTGCTCGATGTAAACATCTTCAAAAGCCTAGATGAATGGCACAAGATAGAACTCAAGTCCTGAACCGTTTTGTTCGTCTTATACCGACGATTTTAAAAAAACATCATACTTTTGATATGACTGGAACATCCATGAAAAAAGTAAGTTCTTCATTATCACCTACTGTATGTAGGACTAAGCAGGAATGTTACGTAAAGCAACATAAAGCTTTACCTCAGACTGCAACAAAGCACTGACACTGGAGACTCCTTCCAAAAAAAGTCAAATAAACAATGTCCATAGAATAAACTGCACTATATTGATGGTAACACACACCATTTAAGCGTCTGCTATATACAGTATATTAGTGTGCAAGTTGTTAATATAGAATGAATATAAACCTTGCAAACAAACTACAGCCGGAGCTGCTCTTCTAGAATATCAATCAAAACCTTCTGATCAATTCGAATTTTACAGCATTGTGCTATGAGTTTGAAACCAATACAGCTTACAGTCTTCTCTACAACGTCCAGAAAGTATCCAGTCATTGTTAATATAATGAGAATAATTTTCATGACACTGATGTAACCTGGTAGCCAAGGATAGTGGACTGGAATGTGCATGCATGTTATTGCATTCAAAATGACTGAGCGAGTAGAGCAACAACTCTGCATAAAATTTTGCGTTAAGTTTGAACATTCCTTTTCGGAAACTGTTCTGATGATTCAGAATGTCTTCGGGGGCGATGCAATGAGTGCAGCTCAAATGAAAGTGTGGCACAAACACTTCAAAGATGGTCGAGAATCTGTTGAAAAGATGAAAGTGATCCATGTTCTGGAAGGCCTGCGACGAGCAGAGCACCTGAGAATGTTGAACGTGTACAGGCTGCAATTACCAAAGACTGACACCAAAGACTGACAGTGCGAGAACTAGAAGCGTAATTAGGAGTTTATTACAGTACATGTAATCCAGAAATGTAATGGCTGGATACTTTCCAGACAGACCTTGCATAAGAACAGGGAAGATTTATTGAAACGTTAAAACGTTAAAATGCTAACACATTACTTGTGAAACTAACTATCAAAGCAGTTTTGTGAGAAAAATGCAAGATTAGCAACTGTGCTACAATTCTTTTTTGAAATAAAAGCAATGTCAGCTTCCAAAACGCTCTTGAGTAAAACCTGGCTTCTGAATTGCATTAGTTTCTAATTTGGGCTTCATTACTGGTGCACAGGGGAAAAAGCCTTGTAGGGACAGAAATAGAACCGCTGTTTGATGAACAGTACAGTCCATTAATCACACAGTAGAGAAGTGTGTGTTTCAGGCTCTGGTGCTCTCTGCAGCCAGTGAGTGAACTTCACCTCATATTAGTGTCTGCATAATTACACAGAGAAGAAAGAAAAATAAATGCAGACCTGCGAATGCCGTCTGGTTATATGTGTGTATGTTCATACTGAGCTGTGAGGTTATTAGGTTCTGCCAATTTTAATAATTAATAAACTGGAAGTGTCTTTGTGTGTGAACTCACCAAAGCTCCACTACTCAGGAGAATCATGAAGATGATGAGCGTTTCAAACCAGTTGTGCTCCACGATGAGATAGCAGGTCTTGCGGAGGTACCACCAGCTCTTCCCCCAACCCTCGGTGATCGGCACGTCACAGCACTTGTAGCGTGCAATGCAAGCTGAAGATCAAAACCGGACAAGTATTAAAATACACACACACACACACACACACACATATATATATACTCAGCAAAAAAAGAAACGTCCCTTTTTCAGGACTGTGTATTTCAACAATAATGTTGTAAAAATCC
>JAOVVB010000018.1:5460572-5483937 GCA_028570985.1 Heterobranchus longifilis | reverse complement strand
TGACGTCACCTGACCGAGGTTATATATGCCAAAATCTTTGGCATGTTTGACACACATGCTTCAACAACCGGTCACGCGGAGAGCGTTCCCATAGCGTTTTCACGCAGCATCAAGTGTAGCTTTTGAAAGGGAACAGTATTTCATGCAAAATTGACAAAGCACCTTAGTTTAAATGTCTCAGAATTCTTACCTTTTTAAGATTTGTTTTAAATAATCTTTCGATGACTAGCAATGAAATTTATTTATCATTATACTGTAAATTCTGATTTAATTTGTCAGCAAACATATGACATATGTAATATACTGACAATGCTATATATCTAATCTTAAATACCAACCCCTATATGTTTAAGGGATACCTTCAGTCCAGCATGCCTCTGGGTCAACATACTCCTCCACTGCCTCCACCACCACAGCTTCCTCGACCTCCGGCTTAATGTCTATAGTGCTGCCTTCCGAAGAGCTGCTGTCATCCAGCTAATGGAAGCGAAGACGTTTACACCATACTTTAATGTTACACTTACACACAATCACACACCAATAAAACATACATTTAAGATGCCATGTTTTCTTGATGTATATTTAACATACTGTACAGTATACCCTTGTTTTATATGGTGCAAAGTATCTTAATTAATCTCCCAAAAACTAACCTTCAGTAGCAAGAAATTGATAAATATGAAATATGGATTCCTTAATATTTATTTTGACCAATATACAAATGAATTCAGTATGTACAATTCCTGAAATATTTAATATAAAAATTCTATTATTTCTATAATACTTTGCATTTCCCTATATATTTCTCTGTAGTTTATTTAAAAGCAATTAGCTTTAACATTAGTTGTAGTTATTTAGTTAAAATCTAAAATTTGTATCTTTAATCTTATTTCTTTATTTGTTTTTTGTTAGTTTTTTTTGGTTAGTTTCACCTAGTCACATACAGTTCAATATTTCACCCTGTTGTAGTAATAACAACATTGCTATTGAGCTTAAATGACTAACTTTGAGCTAAAATGACTTACCCCATCTTTACTACCCTCAGCTTCTGACTCGCTGCTGAAGTCCTCTGTATTTAGGTTTTCAAAGTCAGACTCCCCTGCCGCGATGGGCACACAGACGGTCAGATTGGGGTTGTGGATGAAGGACATGTGGTCCTCGTCGATCATGTACTTGCCCACACTGCTTCCGATGCCACTGGTGGTACCGTTGGCATCTTTCTGGTAGTCCAACTCGCGGTTGAGGTCCGTGTGGTTAGTGATGCAGTTCAGTTTCTTGTCGTACAGCTCGTCCAGAGGCTTTGCCTCGTCCACCACTTTCCTAGCACGCACTAACTGTCGAATTTTGGCCTTAACCCAAGCGATGCCTGTTTTGATACGGTTAACAGAGATCTGCAGGTTGTTCATCTCTCCGTCATCGTCCGTGGCTGCCAGGTTGTCTGCACTGAATGAGCTCAGCAGCAAGGCAAGGAACAGATTCAGCACCTGGAGGGCCACATAGGACACAATTCTGCATTTACTAACTATCCAGCCATGTGCTCTATAAAACACTGCTCAATTTATTGTATAGAAAAGCCTAGCAGTCGTTCCGTAAGATTTTTTCAATAAAATACTAAATGACTAGATGTTATAGGGCAGCAAATCATTAAAATTAAATCTGGACTCTTACCACTAAGTTTCCGATGACCATGACCATCATAAACACGATGAGACACATAGCCTGGCCAGCGACCTCCATGCAGTCCCACATCGTCTCAATCCACTCTCCACACAGCACACGGAACACGATCAGGAACGAGTGGAAGAAGTCATTCATATGCCAACGGGGCAGCTCGCAACTTTCAGCAATCTTACACACGCAGTCCCGGTAGTTCTTCCCAAACAGCTGCATGCCCACCACGGCAAAGATGAAGACAATGATGGCCAGGACCAGAGTCAGGTTCCCCAGAGCACCCACTGAGTTCCCAATGATCTTTATCAGCATGTTCAAAGTGGGCCATGACTTTGCCAGCTTAAACACTCGCAGCTGAGGGTTGCATATGAAACGGCAAACAAGAGTAAATTGTTTTAAGGCAAAATGTTATTTTGTTTTCAGGTGAAGCTAAAAGCAAATGAGGATTTTAGAGCTACAGCAGTTAACAAATAGAGTGGCATAGAGTAATTTGTGATATGAATGTTTACCAATCGGAATGATCTGAGCACTGACAGGCCCTCCACATTAGCCAGTCCAAGCTCCATCAAGCTCAGGCTCACGATAAAACCATCAAAGATATTCCAGCCCTCCTGGAAATAGTAGTATGGGTCCATTGCAACTAATTTGGCCACCATTTCAGCAGTGAAGATTCCAGTAAATACCTGGAAAAGACATAACAGTTTTAAAAACTTGTTTTAAGTTTGCAAAAATCAGGCATAGGTCCAACTCAACACGAAACCTGAGGGTTTGAAAAAAGAACTGAGTTTAAAAGCTTATTAACAATGTTGCCATTAAAATAAATCTACACATTACATGAGCATTATATTTTGGATTATTATGGTCTGAATTGTCTTTCAAAATTTCAGGAGTGTTAAAAAGGTAAAACGTTGTATTCCTGAATGTTATTGTCAGAAGGCAGTGATTGATGATACACATAAACAGTATTTTTTGCCATTTATGGAAGGAGTCTCCAATGTCAGTGCTTTGTAACAATCTGAGAAGTAAATCTGTATTTTTACATTTTCAGAGTCATCAGGTTTTCTGAAGGATTTCAGGTTTCTCGATAAGATTACAAGTTTCCTATTAACTGATTAAAGAGAGAGGAAATTGAGAGGCTGTTGAGGGAATGACTGTTACAGCATACAGTAAGTGATTTGTTTCGCAGCATTTGTAGTTATGCAGAAATGAATTCCAACTGGCGTTTGGGTTCCTCTTGTGCCACTATGTCCCAATTATGCTCTAGGTCCTCAGGGCATGGCTCTGGACAAGGACAAGGACAGCGGATCCTTTAGGTGCCTTGGGTTGCGGGGTGGGGCAGCATTTCCATTCATATTGTAACAATTTTGTGCCAAATAATCATCCTGTTTAAAGTGAGAACAGCTCAAAAGCCTTTGAATGTTGCTTTCAAATATACATTTGCTATTAGAAAATGTGGTTCTGTCTAATCCTCAGCATCCTCGTCCTAGTCAAAGCATGCTGTCATTTTTCTCAGATTGGACAATAAATCATGCGCTTCTACTTATCACCCTGTTTGATGGACAGCTTTTGTTTGACGAGCCTACTATTCCGAAAGGCTATGTAAGCCTAGGGCTTTCACTCAGCTCTCAGTAGCAGTCCTAATGAAGTATAACAAGCCCTTAAGTCCGATATATCCGAGGCATTTTACTTAGCACATATTAACAAAGAGGATGCAGTGAAGTAATCAGAGGACGCTGTGACATCAATAATAAATCTTCCTGTCCTAGCAGGCTGCAGGAGGCTTGAGATGGGCCAGGGTGCATGAGTCACACTTTCTCCAGCCAGGAACACCATGATCCCAGTTATCACTAACCTCGAAACAGCTGTGTACCAGCTTCACATGAAAACTAAAAACAGTAGAATACTAACCTGAGAGAAGCTATTATACTGTAGCATATTAATAAACATCAATATCAATGTATATGCTATGAGGATGTTTAGACATTAGATCTAAGAGATAACTACTCTTGTCTGTGTCAGATGATGCAAAAATGCTGATTAAGCCTGGTGGTTACTCAACTGGAGATATTTGGCAAACTGATGCTGTGATGAAAACACAGCAATATACAATACACTAAATTATATATAGTACATTATGATTATGTACAAGTACTATACAAATACTGATCAGATAATTAGGAGTTAAAGCAAGATTCTTAACCCACAACTACTCGTCTGTATCGTGTCTCAGTTATGATACATAAATATACTATAATTATATAAACATTTAGTACAGTAATTTATCCTGTTAATATAATATATAATATGTATAGCCTATTCAGGCCACAACAGCAAAGATCCATCACCTACAGCATATCAATCCCCCTAATGCTGTTCGAATCGCACACACACATATATGTCCTTAAGTGACAAAGTGTGATCAATACAACGTGTTCGAGCCATAAACTGTCAGACACACACAGAGACAGTGGCAGAGAGCAAAGGAGATAGAAAATGATTCAAAAGGATAGCCGAAGATAAAGAGAGGCATGTTACAAATCCACATACTGTAGTGAAATAATAATCAGGTTGTGTCTTTGAGGTATAAGTCATTGTATTTAATAAGGGGGAAGCAGGAGACTGCACTGGTTTTAATACTAGGTACCATTTTAGAGCTAATCATCGATCTGGCAGCATAAAATATTAATGCAAGCCTCCCACTGCCTCAGCCTATAGCGATGTCTCTGAATCAGACTACAGACAGGGAGGAGTAGAGAGAGAGAGAGAGAGAGAGAGGAGAGAGAGTGAGAGAGATATAGTGGTGTGATGCATCCAGACACTAAGCAGAGAGCTACTGTTACCACACTGAAATTGATTTTTGCACTGTGGCACCACTCTTTCATAATATGAGTGCTGGAATATGCCCAGGCATGACAGAAGAAAGACTCTATGGATGTGATAACATGGTCTTTAATGCATTCAGGTCATCAACTGACTTCATTTTATTGCCACATAATATTGCTGAGCCTAGACCTGAAAACTGAAGCAACCCCAGATCATAACACTGCCTCTAGAGGCTTGTACAGTGGCCACTATGCATGATAGCACTTCACTTCTTACCCTGGCACACCGATCACTCTGGAATAGGGACGATCTAAGCTCATCAGAGCACATGACCTTTTCCCATTGCTCCAAAGTTTGATCTTTATGCTCCCTAGCCTCCAAACTGAAGCCATTTTTTCCTAATAAGTAGTTTTCTTTTGGCTGGACACAGCTGTTTATTTTATTGTGCCAACTTGTGCGGCATTGGCTTTACTGTGGGACTGGACCAGACGTGGTGGCCTATGATCCTGTGAGTTTTCAACAAAGTATGTGTGTTATTTTCACCATAACCATTAGCTGTACTGTATTTCTACTGTGAAGTACTTTACGAAGTAACTTTACCAAGTGTTTAGTTGTTCAGTAATTTCCATCAGCACTGGATCAGCACTATATTTTCAGGTTTTAATAATGCATTGGTTCTTAAACAAGTTGCTGTTATTTCAATTCTCCTTAGTTGTTTTCTTTGCTTGATACAGGCAAATAATTTTACCATTTGTTTTGCCCAGGCAGGATATAGTAATGGTTATTCCCACCATTTCCTTTCTTCTATCATTTTATTTATTTATTTTTTCAGATTTAGTTTTCAGCCTCTTGAAGCCTTCTTTGTTATTTCCCTGTTAGACTGTTCATTGAAGTCATTGCCCATTCTTCTTTACACATTTATAATGCCAAATGTCACATAGTGCCTTCTACAGATCAGGTCTGGGTAAAATGACAATGCTTTTAATATTTTCTGTTGCCTAAAATGCATTTTGCATTTTTTTTTTTTATTGTTTATATTCTGTATCCCTTTTTTCACACCCAGTAACCATGGGGGAATGCAAATACTGTATGCGCCCCTTTATATTCGTTTAAATATAGTTACTAAACAATGTACTTCATAATGAAGTGAGATTTGAGATCCTCACCAGGTTGCCCACACTCAACACGTGCTCAAATTGTGGCGTCATCGGGTAGTGCTCCATGGCCATGAAGAGAGTGTTGAGAACGATACATATAGTGATAGCCAAGTCTACAAAGGGGTCCATCACAATGAGGTTAACAATCTCCTTGATCTTCAGCCATATAGGGCAGCATTCCCAGATAAGGAAGGTGTTGGCAAACTTGTACCAGCATGGTGGACACTTTCTCTGTGATTCCTCCAGTTCTTTAAACCAAACAAATGAGATTCAAAATCAGATTAATGATAATCCTGTGGTTTCTTTTTTACAGTATGTGTTATTTTTTTCAACTTATCTACTAATGAGCAAAAAAGACAACAAAACAAGGACAAAAAGAACAAAAAAACAGCACAAAACACTACAAATGATATGAGTGACTTGTCACTTGCACTGTAATTGCAGATGAATGTGAATGTAGTGTAAGAAAGTGAAAGAAAGGCTACCCTCCACTAATGTATTGGTGACACTCATGACGCTGTTCGCTCGCTCTTTGTGCCCAAACGAAGCATTGAGTTGGTCCATAGAAACCATTAAAGAGCCTGAGAGTTTCTTCTTAATCTCAATGTCAGTGGTTGGCTGTCAAGAGGAAAAAAGCATTGAGGTTAAATTGAAGGCATTCAGAAACCACAGTCTGAAGTGCATCACAGGAGCAGAGGAAGGAGGTTGTCATCATCAGAAAAGTCAGTCAAAAATACACTTAAGAGCAAAAACATGCAGGCTTCAACAGGGGAGAAAAGGAGAGTTAAAGATATTTGATTTTCCTTTTACTGGGACTCTTCACAATGACGCACAGCCTTGTCTGGAAGCTGTGCTAGAAGCCTGGTAAATCACCAGTTAATTAAATCAGTCCACTAAAGCACAATTTGGCTTTACTCTCTCCCCATCTCTGAAGCCTGCGTGTTATTGCACCATCCAAGATGCCGGAGGGGCAGTTAGCGTGCATCAGCATGCACTCAGAGTCATAAGAGTCAGAAAGGAAAAAAAAATTATAGACACCATAACCCATCAGTCTGTTTTCATGCTGCGTTTAGATACGCAAGGGCTCTCCAATTTGAAAGAACGGCAAACTACCATGCTAGCTACAGTCAAGAGCTAGAAGATACAGTAACTGTCCATTCGAAGTTGTAGTAATATGTAAAAAAAAAAAAAAAAAAGAGAAAGAAGGAAAAAAAAAAACTAAAATTATGGGAAAAGAACGAAGCTCTTGTTTTTGTCCCCAAAGAAGATGCAAGTGATATAGAATGATTAGATATCTAAATTGTCTGATTTATATACTGTAGCCTGTCCCTTTTCTTCTGGACACACAAGCACTCACACACAATTTTAAACCCTGTTGAAGCAGGGAGGATGTGCATTACTGTTCATCTCGGACACACAGTGGGAATCTCCTAAAACACCACAGCGATGGTTAAAACTGCCTAAGTGCTCAGACATATGAAGAAGTGAGATCTTAATATTCCATTAATGCACCTGAAAACGCATTTCAGTTTCACATCTTGGAAGCAATAAGTAGTAGATCATTTGAAGATGTACGAAAGGACAGTGAAACATATTTACGGTAAATACACATCACACGATGCATAAACAGACACAACAAAGGAGATGAATGAGGAAAATGCAGATGTGGAACAAATAAACATGCCCAAATGTGAAGATGATGATTATCTAAAGGTAAAGAAACATGCATGTTCAGACAATGCACATCCTTCATTCCTATTGAATGATAAAGATACATTGTGTACCTTAATGCAATTTTATACAGTATTTTATGTGCATTTAAACTAGGTGGCCAGTTTATTAGGTGGACTAAATTACTAACTAATAAAATGGCAATTCAGTTTTGTTTTGTTTGTTTTTTTAATGCTGCTGGAAATGAAAAAGCTAGTTTTATATATTATTCTCAGCTCTTTTAAAAGCAAGATTCCCCTTCCTGAGTTTCTATTTGCACCCAGAACAGCTATTTAAGTCCCTAAAGTACCTTTAAAAAAAGGCCTATGGAATTAAACGAACACTCTCTATTATAGAAATATTGATTACTTCAACAAAGGATATAGATTTGAGTAGCTAGTCAATCGTGATAACATTGTGCAACTTCTGCAGTAAAATAATAATGCCTCCATACAACTATACTGCCTGGCCAAAAACAAAAAAAGTGCACAGTCCAATTTTTTAGATTACAGCACACAATGTGGTGGCCAGTTCATGTGTGAAAATTATTCTTTATACTTCCAGAGTATAAAATACTCTTTTATAATTAAGGTCTTAGAAAATGTCTGCACCATGAGGCATATACCCTGGTTATTCAGCACATTCAGGTCATCAGCTGACTTCATTTTATTGCCACACAACATTTCATAGCCTAGACCTGACCAACTGAAACAACCTCTGATCATAAACACTACCTCCAGAAGCCTTTACTGTACATTGGACATTATGCTTGTGCTTTCCTCACGTGCCCATCGTTCTGAAATATAATCTGAACTCATTAGACCACATGACCCTTTTCCATTGCTCCAAGTCCAATCTTTATGCTTCCCAACAAATTGAAGCCTTTTTTTCTGATTAGTCTCACTAACAAGTGTTTTTTTTTATGGCCACACAGCTGTTTCGTCTCAATCCTGTGAGTTCTTGGCACACAGGATGTTTTTTTACTGCTGATTTTTGAACATGCGGTTTCACCAAGTGACCTCCATTCAAGATGCTTTTTCCGACCGAATTTCTTAAACAAAGTTGACTAATCAGCAACTACCCCTCCAGGTCTTGATAATGTGTTGAAGGGTTCTCAATCCAGTTCTAGCTCATTGCTTGGTGCATCCCAATAAATTGACCATTCTGAAATGGGAATTGTTTCTTTCGGCCAAACAGTGCATCTAATATTAATTTAAATATTACAATGTGTAAACTAGCAAACAAGTGAAGCTAACAAGCTAACATACTAATATTAGTTACACTAATATAACTGCAAAGAAGTTGAAACCATTACAAAGGCTCACTAGCAAGCTAGATAGCAGTAGGAGAACTATTACATAATTGAAACTATTAGCTAGGTTTGCTAGCAAGCTAGTTAACAGCTAGAGAATGATGATGTCATTGAAACTATTAGTTAGGTTCACCAGCAAGCTAGTAAATATTGGGATAACTATAAGCAAAAGAAAGAAGTAGTAGCAAGCTAAGGAATGCTAGGCTAAATACTATAATGGGTAAATCTTTAGACACTTTTATTAGAAAGCTACCTAGCATTCATAAAGCTATCTGTTAAATTGTTAACTTAATCTAGCAGCAAAGTTGCCTATTAAGACAGCTATGAGACTGTAAAACCATTGTCAATATTTGGCTAATTTGTATATAGTATAGAGAAATAGTTAAGTGTGCAAGCTAACACTATTAACTGTTATATTGTGTATACTTTAGGCTAACTTTTATGTATTAAAAAAGAACAAAGGTCATGTTTGTAAGTAATGTTAGCCATGATGCTCTCAGTCAGATTCTCATGTGGTAAAGGAAGACCAAGCTAATTGGTGGGAATTAGCAGCTAACGTAACTGTGCATACAAAAGGCAGCATTTGTGTTTTCACCTGAGTGCAAATAGCTTATGCATTTTTTTTATATGTGATAATTCTCAATTTCATTCTGGCAAAGGCAGCAGCCACAGGCAGCTAGGTAAGAGAGCTTCAACCAAACCAAAAAGGGCAAAAGTCTAAAAAAAAAAAAAAAAAAAAACATAAACAAAGTGTCAAATGCAGGAGAAAAAGGAGAAGAAGAAAAAAGAGAGAAAAGAAAAAGAAAGCCAAGGCTCGGAGAGGAAAGCTGTCCGTGCCTAAACTGATCTACACGTAGCTGTCCTTACACTGTCGTCGGAAGCTGCCTTATCTATTATCACCTCAGGCAGTAGGCGTCCTCCCGGACCAGGCCCGATTAAAGACACGACCCCGTTGCAATCCACCGTGCTGTTGTGTTTGCCATGGTAGCCGGTGTAGCTGCTTCGGCGGTACGGGCTAAATAGCGAACTGCGTCTCTGATCGCACTCCTCCACGGTGCTGTGCTCATCGTCCGCAAACTCATTCTCAGAGCCAGCGTCCCGGCAGCGACCTTTGAAGCTGAAGATGCTGCTCTTGCTGTTGTGTCGCGATAAGAAGGGCGAGCCAGGGATGCTGAGGAGAGACTAAAGTGAAGTGGGAAAAAAGCACAGCTTCATTAGGGAGGATGGGTGGTGATAGGGCATTGATTAGTGCTCTGGATAACTGATCAGAAAATTGTGAGTTTGAATCCCAGGACTGCTGAGGTGCTTGAGAAGTTACCCTGAACCATCATCTGCTCAGCACAATACAGTTTCAATCAAAGCATCTATCAAATAAATAAATATAAAATTATTCATGCAAAGTTTGCACTGCCACTTCAGTGTCCCATGACACTTGAACTGTTTCTTCATAATTTAAGCAAATATGAGAGTGTTGCAAATAAATGTGATATTGGACTGGACATTAGTTTTCATATAATTACAGCACTAAGGCATTTTGAAATAACAAATGAAATAATAAAAGCTTATGACCAGTATAATGAAATAATAGTCTCAATACATAAATTTCCTTTCTTTGTGCACACACACACACACTCATGCTTGTGTTCACTTTTTCACCTGGTTCATGATGGAGGACCTCCGGCCTAAGCGATTGTCAGGGAAACGGAACCTCTTCTTGCTGCCATCGTCTGATTCAGATTTAACAAACTTCTCACTGTCCCCTTTTTCCCTGTCCTGCTCCTTCTGTTTCCACTTCTTCTTGCGGTTCCTGCGTTCCTTGGCGCTCTTAGAACTGAGTTTAGACATCTCAGAGGAGCTACACGACAAGTTCTCGACTCCATCATCCTCAGCCGCGTCCTCTGACACCGTACCTGCTGATGTGGCCATGGCGTTCGCCTGCGGCAGTCACCAACCGAGGGATTAGTCAATATGTACCCAAATGTCAACATGTTAAATCACAGTGACAAACCATGACAACTTACTACTAGCAGTAGTGATAAGACAGTCCTATAACAATCTAGAGTTATAGACACGATACAGTAAGATTAGTAACCTGGGCTTCCTCTTGCTGTTTCCTAAGCTGTTCCAGCATGGCTTTGAATTCCTCCTCTTTACGTGTGGCTTCCTCCATGGTGGCCTGGTTCTGCTCCTCATAGGCCATGGCTACCACAGCCAGGATCAGATTGACCAGGTAGAACGAGCCCACGAAGATCACCAACACAAAAAAGATCATGTAGGTCTTCCCTGCTGCTCGCAGAGTCTGTGTAATGCAAAAAGAAGTGCAAAGAATTTATTCTAGTTCTATCTATTCTAGTTAACCTATTTTAAGGAAAGGAGATAAGGTGGTAAGGAAATTTCAGCATGTAGCATATAGTACTGTATATATAGTAGTATGTAGCATATAGTATTGTGACTGGTCTTTTAAATAAATAAATTGTATTGTTTAAGTTCCTCCCTTTTAAACCTACCATGTGGCCAAAAGTATGTGTACACCTAAACATCACACCCATGTATTTGTTTCCAAAACTGTTGCCATAAACTGTCCCTTGGAATGCTGGAGTGGACGAACTCAAGTGGCCCGCACAGAGCCCTAACATTAACCTCATTGAGCACCTTGGAAAGGATTGGAACTCCAACTGCACCTCAGGCCTCATTGCCTAAATTCAGTTCCTACTTCAATTTGTCCCAGTTCCTATCCAATTCCCCAGTTCCAATGTTTGCTACATTGCAATTTATAAATAATGAAGAGCAACGGCAAATCCCTACAGCCATGCTCCAAGATCTAGTGAACCAATAGCAAACATTCTTTTACAAAAATTCAACTGTAATATTGTAATCAGAACCTGCCCTTCCCAGGAACTCAGAGCACAAGGCAGAAGAAACCCAGGACAAAGTGCCAATCCATCGCAGGGCACAAGCACACACACTCACATACTACTGCCAATTTGGAAATACCAAACAACCTAGACCACAGGTCTTTGGACTGTAGGAAGAAACTGGAGTACCTGAAAAAAAAACACCAAGCGTGGTGGAAAACAGGCAAACTCTACACACACAGACCAAAGGGGAGATTCAAACCCCAACCCTGGAGGTGCGAGGAGACAGTGCTAACCACTAAACCACCATGCTACAGGACTCTTTAATTGGCTTAATATTGTTATTGTGGTTTCCTGGTCTGTTAAGAGGACAAGGTTTTATAGATATTTTGGTTTTCTGTTTCCAGTTATGCAACACAGCCAGTTAATAACTAGAGATATGAATGTGGAAGGTTAAAATGGTCTGGTTTTTATAATGTGGAAATGTCACTAAGGAATGTTAATGTTATAATGGAACATTATAGGTCAAGGATCTCTAATATATTGGATATCTATTTCCTCATTCAGCATCAGTCCAGAATGATAACATCAATGCTCTATGAACATAAAGCTTAGCCTTATAAAAAGCTTTTTGCATGGTTACATAACAAATAGATCCTTTTCATGAAATATTCTCTTGTATTTATCTTGTGAGTTTACAGTAATATACATATGTATACAATAAGATCAGTAAGACCCTTCAGCTAGAAAAAATATGTTGCAGTGGTTTTATGTGCATCAAGGCTCTTCAGGAGAAAGAAATCAAGCTAAAAAATGAAATACCAAACACTGACATACTGCAAACCATAAGACTGGACAACAGCCACATCATTAGGAGGTGAGTGGGTGTAAATATAGCCCCGTGCCATACAGAGAAGCAGGGGGCTGGTGATGAGCATGACATGAAAGTCAGCAAATGTTAAAAACATGGATTCAAAGCTCAGACCAAAAATAGGGTAGGCTATGCACTCCCATCTGGGAGTCATTTCTCATCAGCCTGCCTGCACTGTAATCCGCAGGTTAATATTTCATGCCTCTTCCCGGTCGCTCCAGTATTCTAAAGTGTTTCTGCCATTACAGAGCAGCCTACAACCTTCCACTCAGCACCACGTCTGAACACACAGAGCTACAGCAGCTCAGACTCGCTGCTACATATAATCAAATTTGGAGCATTTCACAGAACTATTTAAGGAGCATTACATTCACTCTCTGGGTGGAGAAAGGAATCTGATGGAATGGGTGGATTGAGCCGCACAGAAATGCTGTATGCATAAAATAAAATGTAATTTTTCATGCAGACTTCATGTCAAAACGTTGACTTGCATATTTTTCATTTTATGTAGAAAGATGTAAAAACATACTGTAAAGTGAAAATGTTTAAGATTACCAAAGAATCAAATATGATTTAAAATATTCAAAATAATCAGTGATGGAGTTAGAGGAAGAAATTTTGCTGGTATTGTTGCTACTCAGGATTTAATTGTTTTCCAATAACAGTATGTCCCTATGTTTTTTATCCTGCTCATACCACAGCAATTATTATCCTTATGTATTAAAGAGGTGATCTTATGCAAAAATTCTCTCATTAATTATTTTTGCATCTGTATGCAGAAAAATGTAAGAATTTTTTTTTTTCACAACAAGCAACAAACCAATTAGATTTGCCCTTAAAATGACGTAATATAAGAATGTACCCGCCCCCGGGCTTGTTGCTCAGCTCTGCTGTTCTTTGGTGGGATGTGGCTCAGCAGCTGCTCATTTACATAAAGCGAAACAGTTTATTTGTAAGAGCAGAGAAACAGAGGGAATTCATGATATGAAAAATGCTTTATCTTTGGGGTATTTCAACCTGAGCATTAATAAATAAACTTTAAAGAAACAGTAAAATATGGGACCTTTAAAGAATGATGTGTCATTATTCTATATTTAATAATTTTTGGACTAATGTTGTGTGGTTGAAAAGTTGAGACTCCTTCCATAACCAAACATCTCTTTCTCACAGAATGGTTTAGCATTTAAATGATTAAACATTTCTATTCTATTTTTAAAGTATATTCAATATATTTTTTTATGTTGGTGAACAATATCATTACAATAAAATTGGGTGTGTTAACATATAACTCTCTAAGCTTATGGAAAAACACCTTCTGCCCAATCAGATTTGAGAATTCAATAGCACTGTGCTATATGAACCAAACTGTCCTACCCACACACTGAAAACCCAAAGTATATACTGTAGAATGCTCATAAAACATGTGTTTTTAAAAAATCTTTTTGCATGTTGCAATGAGAAGTCAATATTGCCAAGGCTAAAAATGCCATATCAATAAACAAATAATATACAGTGGAACCTCGGATTGCGAGTAACACGGTTTGCGAGTGTTCTGCAAGACGGGCAAAGATTTTTAATAAATTTTGACTCGGAAAATGAACAAGTCTTGATTTACGAGTACCGAGTATCATGTGACACGCATGCGCTTCTTGTTTTGACGCCGAGCGTTACGTGATCA
Source organism: Heterobranchus longifilis (assembly GCA_028570985.1). Lineage (NCBI taxonomy): Eukaryota > Metazoa > Chordata > Actinopteri > Siluriformes > Clariidae > Heterobranchus > Heterobranchus longifilis. The sequence goes on along the minus strand of JAOVVB010000018.1, from coordinate 5,469,860 downwards.
CAACTGAGCCAATGTTTTTTTCTCTCTTGTGCTGCGGAATTGTGGGTAATCGTCTCCCCTGCTGGGTCGTAGTGCTCGTCTCTTACTGGTATAATCAACATCCGTGCACGCATGTACTGTTTTCTATAACACTGTGACCACGTGTGTGTGTGTAAAACATATTTTATTTTGTGTCTGTACAGCACGCGTGTACTGTTCCTTATAACACTCATGTGTGCATGCGTGTAAAGCAAAAGCAAGTCTTATTAGAGAGGTTAAAGATCCATTTCTCTCTCCTTCTCAGCCGGCAGTTTGTGTCGCGCACGTCATTGGACACTGTGCCCCTTCACACACACACCCCTCCTTTCGCCTTCACACACACATACACACACACATACACCCTCCTCCTCTCGCCTTCTCACACACACACACACACACACACTCTCTCTCTGCTCTACACAGAAACACTGCTCTGTCGCGATTCTTTTCAAAGGTAAAGTGTAGGTTCATTTGTTTGTTTTTTTACTTTACAGCAGTGATTCCTTAGCGTGTGCTCACGCGAGACTTATTAGCAATGTTTCTTCCTAATTTTTCAGATAAAACAGTCTTTCTGTTTATGTGTGTGTGTGTGTGTGTGTAAAACTCAAATAAGAGAGGAGGAAGATCTACTGTGTAAGATGAGAAGAGGGAGGGTCTCATTCCTCCTCTCCTCTTACTTTAGCTTCACACACAAACACACACACACACACATATACACACATACACAGCGCCTGCGCGCATAAACAAAAACACTTATCTGTCAGGATTTATTTTTACTTTTTTTAAAAGTAAAAATAATTAGTTTTATTTTTACTTTATATTTTGTATTAATTTTTTTTATGTATTTATTTTTTTGGGCTGTGGAACGAATAATTTGAGTTTCCATTATTTCTTATGGGAAAATCCACTTTGATTTAAGAGTGTTTTGAAATACAAGCCTGCTTCCAGAACAAATTATGCTTGTAATCCAAGGTTCCACTGTAGTGTGCAATTCGAGAAAATACGATGCACGCTTACCAGCATGTACAAGTTCTCCCAAAAGTCTTGCGTCATGAGGCGGAAAAGAGCAAGAAATGCCCAGCCGAAGCTGTCAAAGCTGGTGTAGCCGTAGTTTGGATTGCGTCCAGCCTTCATACATGTGTAGCCTTCAGGACACCGACTATTCAGAAACACATATAATATGCAATAAGTGAAAATGCAGGATTCCTTAGAGCACACAAGACATATATAGATAAGAAGCAGCAATTTAAGGATAGACTTGTAATCTCAATGAATGAATCACTTTTACTGAAGCAGGTTTAATAGCATTTAAGCTGAAATGTTGAAATGTACTGGGTTGAGGGAAAGAGACTGCAGGTAAACTCACCCAGCATCAGAACCGTTTCCACATAACAGAGCATCCAGGCTGCCAGGGAGCGTGTAGAAATTGGCTGGTGATAAACAGAGAAACAGCTCCAGTTCATTCCATGTTTGTCTGACTATTGGTAAATTTCAATTCATGTTATCATTTAAAATGTTTAATTACTGGTATTGATATTTAAGTTTACTCAATTAAAACTAATTGTTGTCCATATTCCTAAATGTGCTTAAGTAATTAAAAGTAAATTATAAATTAAATTATAAATCAGTTCTTCAAATAAAAGTCATGACAAAATTTAGTTTTGCAAGAAATTGAATGAAATTTTGTCTACATCATCCTTTTTTTTCAGCATGATTTTTATATATAATTTATTACATTATAATACCCCACATCTTGTTAATTGTATTCCATTTTTGTGTGTCATCTCTGTAAGCTTCTGTCACCAAAACAAATTCCTTTTATGTGCAACTGTAAAGCTCTTTATGATTTCTGAGAGTGTTAGCCAAAGGTTTTTGATTCTCAAATGCAAGGTTTAGTCTGAATCGAACCCTGGTGTGGTTTATTGAAACAATGGCAAATCTAATCTGATCAGAAAGCAGCTGACTTTTTATCCCTTTAATTAGCCACTGTAGGCACACCAAACACCAATTATAATGAGGGACAGGTGAAGTGAATAGCATTCATTATCACTTATATACCAGTTATAATAGATAAGCAGGATCTACTGTAGCCTGTCTGGTCCAATTCAACAGAAAAGCAAATGTAGCCAAAATTGCTGATAAAAAGCTAATGCTGGCTATGACAGAAAGGTATCAGAACACCCAGTGCATCACAGCTTTCTGTGGCAGTGAATTCTGCCCCGATGGGCCAGAGCTGCCCTGGCGCCACAAGGGGAACCTACACAATATTGGACCTAATGTTTGGGTTTTAATATTATGGCTGTTCAGTGTATAGCTATATTTTATAGTTATTACGAACACTGTCGGCCAGTATTTCATTTCTATGAGTTGTTTCATAGATTAAAAGATTTGAGCTGTTTCATAGATAGGCCTATGGCAATAATGATTAATAAAATATAATACAATGGGACGTCAGCATACAAATTTAATCCGTTCCGGACGCGAGTTCTTAAGGCCACCCAAAAATATTACCAATTTCCAACAATAATCATACTTTTGCATAAAAAAACTATTAAAAACAAAAGACATGTAAAATATGAAAAAAATAAACATTAAACCTCACTTAATAAAACTTCTTGTTTTCTACTGCAGTTTATTCTTGACTTGAATCCCTTCCAGGCATAAAATCAATCTCATCAATTACTCAGACTTTTGTCAAAACCCATAAAGGTCAAATCTGAGCGATTGTGCACTCTTAGCGCGTCTAGTTCAGGAAGGTTCCCTCACTCTCATTCATGATGTACTCGTCCCAGTTGAAGACGTGGCTGCCGTTGGCCTGGTAGAGATCGGTGATGTTGATGGGCCAGATGACACACTTGTGCCGCAGGTTCCCCATGAAGAGCTGCAGGCCAATGAGCGCAAACACACTGAGGCAGAACACGGTGAGGATCATCACGTCTGACAGCTTCTTCACGGACTGGATCAAGGCGCCGACAATGGTCTTTAAACCTGGGTGGTGGAGAAAAGGCACCCACCCACACACACACACACACACACAAGCAAAGAGAGGAGCACAGAGAAGTTGTGTATGTGTTCAACTGGTAGATGTGGACGAAAGGGGTCCCAAGGCATGAATGAGAGACAGAAGTTTATAAAAGAGCCGTACTGTATGTAGTGCAGCCAATTTTATAATCTTTCTCTATCACACGCATACACACACGCATACACACATACACACCTGTTATAATTTTCTAGGTACAAGTTTTGATCCCCAATAACTTTTAAAAGTAAAACTAAATTTTTTTTATCATGCCTTGACCTCCTTTATAAAGTGAGAAATAGAGCAGATGCACACAACATTAACATTAAAAAAAAAGAATATATATTAACCACAAGACTACACAGTGACTGTTTGAGCCATCTCTTTTCATCCTCACTCATTACATAAACTTGGCATCTGGCAAAGATATGATGTAAGGAACAAACCAATGGGAAGAGGAGAGACAGACTGAAATTGATCAATGTCCACTATATATATTATATGAAAATATTACCATATCCATTAGGCATGGGAATCACCACGGACCACCCGATACGATATTATCATGATACCTACGTGCCAAATCGATCTGTGTTGCAATTTATATATATTTATACACTACCAGTCAAAAGCTTGGAAACACCCATCGAGTTCATGGTCTTTCCTATTTATTTATTTCTACATTATAAAACAATTCTGAAAGCATCCAAAATACAGTATACAATAATCTCCTTTGAACAGTTGATATTGAGATGTATCTGCTACTTATGCTCTGTAAAGCCTCCGTAACGGCTCTAATCTGAGGTGTTGTTTGTTAATTGGTGATTTCTGAGGCTGGTAACTTTTAATGAACTTAGACATTCAGTATATTAGAATAAGCAAAACTGCTATAGAAAATGAATCAACATTTTCCAACCAATCAGAATCAAGAACACAAGAGTGCTGTAGCATAAGGGGGATTGAACTAATTACGCTCAAAACACATTTAAACCGTATACTGTAATCTATAGTTATGTACAATACATACACAGTATAATACAGTGCCGTTATTGTGTAAGTTTCATCAGTGTAATTTGTGAGGACCCAAAGAGATGACTCAGCTTAATAAATCTGTGACATTCATTCATATTTAAATACTGCAGCACAGCAAGGGGGCCATGACAGAGGGAGAGCAGAGCATGCAGGGAGAGGGATCAAAGCTGAGATCACATGCAGGGCATTTAAACCCTAAGGCTGAATGCATACAGTCCAACAGCGATATCTGATGCAGCTCCATTGGACTGGTAATATCATTAGAAGTGCAAAGCCCCACACCCCAAACTTCTTTCCTTCACCGAATTAAAAATCTTTGGCCCATAATGGAGAGCTGAGCACAAGTAATGAATTATCATTATACTCAACCTAAATTTTTAATAAATACATTTCTTAAAACTAGAAATATTGCTGTAAGCAGGATTAAGAGTTGTCTTAATGAGCCTACAGTAGAGTAAGGATTGATCTGTGGAAATAATTTATTGCAAAAGTCATTATATTATACTTCTGTTTCCTGATACTTGCTCATGAAGCATAAAAGACACCAGTTCTTTTTAATTATTAGGTGATCTGATAAAAAAAAAAAAAACTTTTATATATGTATATATATATATACATATTTTAAATCATCTGCCTTCATTGTAAATGTGTGGCAGTCTGGGAAAACTCATTAGATGTTGCTGTAACTAAACCCTGCAACTTAAACAACAATGGTATTTCACCAAAAAAATGCAAAAATTATGTTTTTTCTTTTTCGTCTTGCCTAGGTGATCTTGATGTGTAAGGTGTCAGATCAACAAAGGCAAAAAAAATGTTTCTGCCAAGGAAGCTACTTCTGACGTTTATGCAACATGGAAGCGACCAATCTCACTTTGCTAAAATTTTCACGTTGCAAACTTTAGCCATTTCGGAGAAAATTTTATGTGCCCCAAAATGGCCATTTTTCAACCTTTTTACTGTCCCGCTTCAAACAATAATAATAATTTTAAATGCTAATTATTCATATTTCCTAATTATTATTGATACTAAAATTGGTGTAAGCTTCTCAAAGCATATGACCTGTAAAAATTGTTTCTTAAATTAATTTTTTTCAAAGATTAAAAGGCGAAAAATCTGTACCCCTGTCAAATTTATGTTGACAATGTCATTGTCATGTTAAATTCATCTTAACAATTTAGCGTTTTAGAATAATACACTTTTTCAGGTTTATATCTTTTAATGTGAAATCTAAATTGGCCAAGTTTCATCTGTAAATTTGTATCTATATCTATAAAATTGTATGCATATTTACAAAAATGAAGCACGGATCAGGAGATAAGAAGCATTAAGTATTATGAAAAATGGTGTTATATGATCCTATCTGAAAATTTACTTTTTCACCTAGGTAAGACACTTTTTAGAACCAATACCATGTTTTGGCTGACATTAAACGTAACACATTGATGATTATATTGGACAGTTACTTGCAACAATGAAACAGACTATCAGTTTACCCAAATTATCTTTCATCTTTTTCCTTTTCACTTTTTAAAATAAAGAAACTGTCCTTGTGGTTAAAACTAAATAAAAATATATATATATTTAGGTAAGTCAATTTCGGAGATACATATATTGGAAAAAATTACAGAATGTAAATAGTTTTCCCAGGTCGCTACACAAATAAAATACATTTGAAAGATAATAAATAAAAAGGAATAAAGTTCAGATAAATAAGTTAACCAGGCTCATTCTGGGCTAATGTTCTAAAAGCAAGTGTCTTTCAAAGCATCATGCAGCATAAAATATCTCCCCAATCTAGGCTTGGCAGTCTTCATAAATGAGTAAGAGGTATATTTTTACAAGTTCTTTCAAAAGGTGTCTTGAAATGTACAGTATATATCAAACAAAACAAAACCAAAACAAATTATTTACTACTTAGTAAAATATCTAGTGATCGGGGGGTTAGAGTTTTGCCCCTGCCACGTCGGGGTTGTCACTGTTGGGCCCCCGGTCAAGGCCCTTAACCCTATGCCGATAGAAAATCACTCTGCCTGTGCTGAGTGGACTAGAAAGGGGGGAGGGGGATAAGAAAGGGGCCCCCCTTGGGTTAGCAACCCGGCCCTGTAAAAACCCACCATCGCTACAGTATAGAAACAATGGAACTCGTCATCCAAGGTGCTCAACAGCACGGCAGGAACAAAAAGAACTAACAATAATAATCTCTAGAATGAAATGGTCCTTCTTCTTTGTATCTCAACCAGTTCCAGTCTCAAATAAGTATTCTGTTAAAGGAATCGCTTCAGCTATGAAAATTATGGGAAATTTACTGGTTATGTACTGAAACATTAATTTGTTTATTTCCACTGTAGGATTCTGCTGATTCTGGAGCCTATTCCAGGATCTCAGGGGACACTTTGGATGGCGTGCCAACCACACGTACATACAGTACACACACACTCAATCACACACTCTGGGCAATTTGGAAACACCAATCAGTCTAAAATGCATGTCTTCAGACTGTTGAGGGAAACTGGAGTACCCAGACGAAACCCCCAAAAAGGGGGAACATATCCACTCAGACCAGAGGGGAAATTCACACCCCCAACCCAAGAGGTGCAAGGTAACAGTAATAACCGTGGAGGCACAACGCCACCATAATGAATCATAAGCCTGTAGAACAACTTGTTTATCCTGAAGTATAATGTTCATGTAGTTCTGTTTGCTTAGTGTTCGTTGTTTGTTCATGTGCATCTGCTGTATTCTGCTGCACTTGTTGCACAGAGAGCACTGCTGGATGTTTTAATAAGGAACAGCAAAGAATAAAACAGAACATAAAACAAACCTCTTGACAGAATTGGTAGTGTTGAATCTAAATTTGTTTCCTGGCACAGACCTGACTCTTAAGCACGGTCCACAAATTTTAAATACAGTTGACACTCCAAAAGCTTAAAGTAAGAATACTTTATCCATTCCACAACCGTGTGTGATGGGAGTGTTGTGTCACTGTCATTGCAGCTAAACAGCCCGAAAATTATGCTACCACCACCATCCTTGGTGTTCATGGGGTTGAATGTCTTATCTTTACTCCTCCAAACATACTGTATCTCTGGTCAAAACCTTTCTCTAAAAGGCTTTTTATTGCCAATGTGGTCAGCTGCAAACTTTTTTTGAGCATTAAGGTGTCGATATCAGAGCTTCCATGCACAACAGTCTTTTAGTCCATAATGATGTAAACCTTGCTTGACTGTATATACTGTTTAAAATATTCCAGTTCAATGCAGGTCTGATGCCTTGATGGTTGCTGGGTTGTTCTTTATCATCCAAACAAATTTTCTCACAACTATGGGGCAATAGTGTCCAGACTTTGGCAAATTGGGTACAACTCCAAAAACTTATTGAAGAGACATTCCTGGCTTGTGTAAATTTTCCGTCCTATGTATTTCTCACGTCTGCAATACACTCCTTGGACTTCCCTATAATACTGTGTCAATCCAATGAGTGGATCCAGTGGCACAGAAAAGCTACCTGCTGTAGTCAATCATGATCACTAACAGGAAGTTGAGAGAGCTCGGACATGGCAAATTAAAAGGGATTTCAAGACATCCAGCACCACTGAATTAATATTCTAAGGGTGTGTAGATTTTTGACCCTGTATGTATAATTTTGACCCTAAACAAATTAAACACTGTGCTCCATATTCCTGCGGTTTTATACTAGTAAGAGATGTATATTGTACATTGTACAATCGTTCTGTGCAAGAAAAAGCCCAGGTTGAAGAAGTCATTGAAATCAATGCCAAGTTATTGCAGAATTACTCTTTCACATACAATGCACATTTCTAACACGCTAGTCATGTTCTGGGCTCTATTACATCTAAGCGTTTGGCAGACGTCCTTATCCAGAGCGACTTACATTTCTATCTCATTACAAATCTGAGCTGTTGAGTGAAGGGCCTTGCTCAAGGGCCCAACAGTGGCAACTTGGTGGCTGTTGGGTTTGAACCTGGGATCTTCCAAACCGTAGTCCAACGCCTTAACCACCGAGCTACCCCTGACCCAGTATTGAACTCAACTGCCATTAGCACATTGCCTTGTGACAAAGGAATTTTGACTCTATCACCTAATACAAAATAAGAGGAAAGAATGATACAAAGGTGTGTGAATTTTTGCTGCCTTGCCATGAGTCTCTCTGTGTCATTGCGTCTCCTCCTGGGCACATGAGAAAGCAAATGCTATAGGACTCTGACCATGGTGCAATAGTAGACTGCAAAGCCTATCAAAAATGTATAAGTACCATTTTTGATCATTTTGGAGGTAGAAGGAAAATAAAAGAAATTAAGCAAACGAAATATTCACTTCTAATGTAATCTCTGCTAAAATCATAACAATGAAATGAAACTTAAAAGGAAACAGAAACGCAAAAAAAGAACTCAGCCTCAGTGTTTAAATTGGGCCTCACCTGGAATGACAGAGATAGTTTTCAATGCTCGGAGAACTCTGAACGTTCTCAGCGCAGATACATTCCCCAGGTCCACAAACTCTGTTATATATCTGAAATAAGGGAGGATCACACACAGACACCAATGACCACCACAAACACGGCAAGAACACCAGCACGCCACTGGACCAGGAACTACACCACTCACAGAGCCTGTTCACGCAGAGGGGGAAGAAAAGAAAAGGAAAAGAAACAACACGCATGTACACGCACACACACACACACGCACGCACACACACCTAACACCGACCCGGCCCCTCCCGTCCAGACACGCTCTTACCTGGGATTACAGAAATAGTTTTCAATGCCCTCAGAACTCTGAACGTGCGCAGAGCTGAGACATTGCCTAGGTTTACAAACTCTGTTATATACCTGCAATAATCAAATCAAAGTTACACAGAGACACGAGCAACGGTTCAGTTCCACAGGCAGACATTACAGTAAGGGCTGATCAGTCTTTCTGTTTAACCCAGAATAATCATATTAAAAGAAATAAATGAAGAAGACACAAAGACAGGGATGGTTAAGACCGTTGATGACTGTGGTGTGTATTTGTTAAGGATCATATTCAGAGTTCAGTTACAATGGTTAGTGAGGCTATAAAGCCAAAATTGTGTAATAAACAGTTATGCACGATTGTACTCAAGTACTGTTATTGTTAGTCTTTCGGCTGCTCCTGTTGAGGGGTCACCACAGCTGACCAACTGATCTGCACAACAACTTGGCACAGGTTTTACACCGGA
>JAOVVB010000018.1:5420482-5444328 GCA_028570985.1 Heterobranchus longifilis | reverse complement strand
TATATACTGTGCATTCTTTATGGTTGTAAAACCTACTGCCACAACAGTAGGTATCAGATTTTTTTGACTAAGGTCAGCATCTTCAACAAGCAGAACAGATGACACAACAATTGACTGTTTATTCATTAAAACCTAGGCTTGCAACATGCAAATAAGGCCTTCAGCCAAGCACTAAATTGTTTATTGAGTTCTGTGACTGATCTCAGAGGGTAAATAAATGAATCTGGGTTGCTCGAAGTTGTAGTCTTCTCTCTGATTCAACACAATGCTGGGCATGTTGGTTAAAACCGAAATTGCAGGCCATTCTTTAATCACGTCACATTACATAGGTCAGCGATGTGTTTTAGCTTTAAGTCGATTGATACAGAAGTATGTAGAAATATAATGGTGGTGATTATCGTGCATGTGCAATAAAAGATACGCCATGTGAGAGATGTGGATTCAGCGCGGCGACTGGCTGAAGGGAGCTCTCCGTTCAGCACCACTCACCGGACCAGACATCGAGACGCTGCTCAGGGATTATTTCATCCACTGGCTGCCCTGAATGCTCCAGTCTACTTCTCTGATTTAAGCACTAATGCATGATTTGACGTCAGGTTGATAAATATGTCGTCATCTGTGTGCAGATCAGCGCGCGCATTCGGCCGATAGATACACCGCTACAATGTATTTAATTCCTTTCCGTTTCGACAGCACAGCGTTAATGTGCAGAGTAACAGCCATAACGAGGCTTTCTCCAACCAGCGCAATGAGAGTGCAATCAAACAGAGATGCTGCTGTATAAAAGGTGCATTACTCATGCATTCCCATGCGTCTAATCACACACACACACACACACACACACAGCTCTGTATTTATAAATGAGCCAAGCAACATCTATTTCTGTCCATCCCCACTAAGGCACCGGGTTCATCCAAACACAACACTCGATGCGCAATCACATCCCGACACTCTTCTTACCTTGCTTTCAGAGAAATGCCTGCATATCTGTTGATCAGCTTAGTTAAGCACCATTAGCGGGGTCGCACAGCTCATCTCGGACCCGCATCCTCCTTTACATGGTCAAGGGATTTAATGCGCATCCAAAGGATTTCACCACTGATTGTCTTCAGGGGGAAAAAAAAAAAAAAAAAAAAAAAAAACTCTAAATCAGAATGCTGCAGTAGGGCGGTTTTTTTTCTCAGCAGAGCCTGGGTTTTAGTCGTGTTCAAATAATAATAATGCTGGAGGGGGGAAAAGCAGCGTCTGGGGTAACGTAAGGCACAGAAGGGGGCAATAACAAACGATCCTGCAGTGGAGGAGAAGAAGTGGACGACGATGTAAAAGAGGCTGAGAAGGGAAAACGCTGCTGCCTACCACACCCGCTCCGTCCGCCCCGCCACTGCACACACACACACACACACACACACACACGCATAAACACACACACACTGCAACCAGGGATGCACCGATACACCGAGTGCCCATCAGTATCCCGATGCTCACCTGTACACAATTAACAGCTTGAAAAAAAGCCATCAGTTTATTGTTTGTGTAGTGTGAGCATTTAAGCTTTATTAAAACTCAGATGTTTATTCAATAAATCTGTGAAAACAGGATGCTCTATTCCAGGGCATCAACCATCAACACTCAAGGTATCACCTTTTCTATCCTGTTTCCATATCTATCTATCTATCTATCTATCTATCTATCTATCTATCTATCTATCTATCTATCTATCTAACACGAGGCTTATCTCATTTGGTATTTTAGGTCACCATATTGTGCAGCCTTTGCAACATCCAAGTGCAATCCTGTATGTGCCAAAATAAGTGTGAATCAGCGCCATCCAAAGGCCGAATTTTCCCACTTTTGTAAGCACCTAACTGCTTATGTAATACACAAAAAGTCTCGATTTATAATATCAGCTATATATCTATCTATGCATCTATATTTAAGCTGAAATGTGCCACCGGCGCATGCATGCGTAATGGAGACGCCAAGGAAATGCGACATTTAAAAAAAAAAAAAAATCAATAATAATAATCATCAAAAATCCTTACTCCAAGTGATGCTGTGAAGAAATGCACAAGATCTTCGCGCTTAGCATGCGATTAAATCCCTGCGACATTGTATCCAGACATGATGAATGAGATAATTCACGGAGGATGGAGAATAAAGGATGTAAAGCGCGCACTTACTTGTTAAACATTAACAGCTATCCTGTAACGCGCGGCAGGACTGCGGATGTCGGAAACACTGAAGAGAGACGGCGTTCTCCGCCATATTGCTGCTCCTTTCCCACCTTCCCTCCGAGTGTGCGTGGATTTTTTTTTTCTTTTTTTTTTTTAGTCTGAGCTCATCACCAGGCAAGGAGCTTCACAGACGAGTCCTCTCCCAGTAAATAATACGGGGTTTAAATGTTCACCATGTTCTTTATTCAATGTATGAAAGAAAAAAACTCCAGGAGATAAGAAGCTGCGTCTTGGAGTGGTTGAAATCATTGAATGAATGAACGAATGAATGAATATGATTCAGAGCTCCAATAGGAATCTGTCCAAATGACTCACAAGAAATTTCCAGCTGGATTCTGGTGAGATCATAAATACAATAAATAAATACCAAGGGGAAGAAAATGTTCATCAACTGAACTGATTAATTCAAACTAAGAATATTTGTTATGTTTAAGATAATAAAAATAGTTATATAAAAAAAAAAATAATAATTATTATTATAAAAAAATAAACAGTCATGTGACAGCACAGTGGCTTAGTGTTTAGCACTGTCACCTTGCACCTCTGAGGTCTGGGTTTGATTCCCGGTGGCTTAGTGTTTAGCACTGTCACCTTGCACCTCTGAGGTCTGGGTTTGATTCCCGGTGGCTTAGTGGTTAGTTAGCACTGTCGCCTTGCACCTCCAGTGTCTGGATTCAATCCCCAGTAGCTTAGTGGTTAGCACTGTCACCTTGCACCTCCGGGGTCTGGGTTTGATTCCCAATGGCTTAGTGGTTAGCACTGTCACCCTGCACGTCCAGGGTCTTGGTTTGATTCCCAGTGGATTAGCGGTTAACATTGTCGCCTTGCATGTCCAGGGTCTGGGTTCGATTCCCGGTGGCTTAGTGTTTAGCACTGTCACCTTGCACCACTATCCGTAGTTTGATTCCCAGTGGCTTAGTGAATAGTATTGTCACCTTGCATCTCCAGAGTCTGGGTAAAATTCCCAGTGGCTTAGTGGTTAGTGTTGTCACCTTGCACCTCCAGGGTCTGAGTTAAATTCCCGTCACAAGTCTGTATGCATGTAGCTTGCATGTTCCCCCTGTGCTTGGTGGGTTTCCTCCCACAGTTCAAAGCACCATGCAGATTAGGCTAATTGGCATTGCCAAATTGCCTTTAGTGTGTCAATGAACATGTGTGTGTGCCCTGCGCTGGACTGGCACCCTATCCAGGGTTTACCTCACCTTATGCCCTAAGTCTTAGGCTCCCGTGACCCTCTATGCAGGATAAAGTGATATAGACGATGAGTGAGTGGTACAGTCGGATGGATGGGTGTCGAGGTAGTATCTCTTAAGGATACATGTATTAGAATGTGGAAATCACAACGCACCATTAGTAATGCTATAATGCCTGAAAATAATATATAAAAAAAAATTTGTTTGAGTGTGAAAAGTTTGACAAACTTTGTTCTAGTGTACTTTAATGATTACTGATTTGAGTCTATTTTACTTCCATTGTTCCATAACTATCCATTTTATGATAACTATACCACTATATTTCTGTTTTTAGTCACTGATTTTTCAGTAAGGGCTCTATTCTGGTCAGGGTTGTTGAGTCTATGCCTGTAAAACTGGGTGTCTGGGAGAATGGGATGCCAGCCATTTAACAGACATCACACACGCCCCGCCCTTACACTCCCTGAGGAACAACTTGTTTTTGATAGATTGAAGAAAATCAGAGAACCCATGGGAAACCCCTAGTAGACATGGCGCAAGCTCTAACTTCAGTTTAGGATTGAACTCTGAACACCACCTGCTGCCAAAGATTTAACATAGCGACCACATGCTGTAAGCAATAAACTCTCCACTGTGAACTGACGTCAAAATGTATGCTCCTTGTAAGATACGCGTTTCATTTTGCAGTGTCATTGCATAAATTTATAGTATACAGTAGTTTATAAACTATTAACAATGAGCCTCTGATTTCTGCAATTCATTCACACCGAGTTTCACCCGCTGTGCTGCAGGGACACGTCGAGACTGCAGCTGGATGATGAGTCCAACCATGGCAGGGCTGTCCAGAAGCGAGCTACGGGAAATATCATTAGTCACGAAAACGATGAAGAAAAAAATCACGACAATGACTTGGCACTCCTGCGCCTCCACTTTTTACAGTCTGCTCGCATTCAGCCTGGACACACACTTGGAAATGACTTTGAGGAGAGGAAGCTCACCTTCATCTCACGCTAGCTCAGGGATACAGCAACACGTCGGGGAGTTTGTACTTCAAACACAAACTCCAGACTCTAAAAATAGCAGATAGATTTCTTATAGGAGTCCTTAACGACATCTCTTATTACAAAGTCAACTCTTAATTTGGGTAAGGAGGAAACCTTAGTGGGTTGCTCTTCCTCAACTAATGCATTTGAATATATGTTTTATATAAAATGTTAACATGTTAGGTTTTCCTCTAGTTTCTAAAGGTTAAAAACAATGTTTAAAAACTAAATGATGATAATGAATTGGTATTATTATTATTATTATTATTATTATTAAAGGGCTGCATGTACTGTCCCCCCCCCGTCCCCCCGTCCCCTGTACGCCATGATTTATTTCACTCTTACAGATGCAGTTTACTAATCATACTAATGTGGTGTTCAATATACAGAAGCCTGGAAGAGAGCTCAGAAATAAGTCATTTTAGAAATCACCGCTTTCAGCTTCAAAGTGGGAAAAAAGGACGTTTGTCTTTTGTTTGCGACAATCAATGCAGCAAATTGTCGTGAGGAAAGTATATTTTCCTTGTTAACCTCTTGAGACCTTAAATGTTTAAAGACATCGATTAAGTTCATAGCTGTCAGGTGCTAATAACAAGAAATAGTAAGGAGACACTGCAACGTGAACAACACTAGACTCCAAGTCTATTACGTAAAAAACAAAACTGAATAGCACATGTTATACAGTAGATTTAATAGTAGTACAGTGGGTAGCACCGTAGCCTCGCACCTCCAGGGTCGAGGGTTCAAGTCCCACCATTTCTCTCTGGGTCTGTGTGTGTGGAGTTTGGTCGTTTTCCTCCTACAGTCTAAAGCCATGCAGGTTAGACTAACTGGCATTTCGAAATGTGTTCGAGTGTGTGTTTAAACCCGACGATGGATTGTTACCCTGTCCAGGGTGTACCATGTCCCTGGGACAGGTTTCAGAGCTTGTACTCACATTGTACTGTATATTCATAGACAACTATGAATGATGTGTGTAATGTTTCAGCCATCCGGGTGACACAGAGTTCTTTAAAGAACCCTGCATATGTGTTAGTCACTACTCAGCATGACTCAGGAGTTTTATGAGTTCTGTGCTGCACTACATGTCATAAGACAGCTGGACCGGAATGTCCTTTAACAAAGCACATTACTCACACATAAACACAAGCATGTAAAAACCATACTGTATGAGCTACATGACTTAATAAAACCCATAATATAGACCATGCTTCTGGAGAAATACTACTACTAGGAATGCTATTAATATACTGCTTATATTGTACTGTACAGGGTCGAAGTAGTCTTATTCCAGGGCACGCAGGGTGACATCCCATCGCAAGGCACACATAAGCATGCACACACTCACTCAAACACTAAGAGAAATTCGGAAACGACAATCAGGCTAAACGGCACATCTTGAGACTGTTGGAGGAAACCTTATAACGTTATTTATTATTATGATTATTATGATTATTATTATTATTATTATTATTATTATTATTATCATCATCATCTTGACAAACGTTATAGTGCACCTTTAATACATTAACCTGCATCTCAGTGTTTTAGAGAGTAAAAAAGGCAAATAAATAACAGCATAAAGGAAAAAAGCAAAAAACAATAAAAATAGTTATTAAAATAAATAAAAAATTACTAATGGTTACTTTATTTAAGAAA
The DNA here is from genome assembly GCA_028570985.1 of Heterobranchus longifilis. NCBI lineage: Eukaryota > Metazoa > Chordata > Actinopteri > Siluriformes > Clariidae > Heterobranchus > Heterobranchus longifilis. The sequence goes on along the minus strand of JAOVVB010000018.1, from coordinate 5,438,199 downwards.
TTTCTATGTATTTGTATGTGTCTTCCAAATATTGTGCAAATCCATTCAAGCAGTCCTGAGTTAGAAACTCCAACTGGTTAGAATCAACTGGCGTCCATATTGTTTACACAATGTCTCCACATGTTCACACTCTGATGGGCACCGAGCATAAACATCCTACGACAAGGTTTTAAAAGTTCCGCCTTTGGGTTTTCCATATTCTTTATTTCTGCTTAAAATCTACATGCTCAAGTGAGAGAGAACCCAAGGAACATTCAGTACCAAAACAAATTCTCATATGAGCCTTTTGAGAGCTGAGCCACAACTAAAATGCTTTGTTACAGTGCCACCATTAGGCCAATCAGTGTCATCTCTCCGGTCTGAGTAGCAGGAGGCGGCACTACCAGCTGAGCAACTTGCATGTCTCAGGGCTCAGACAGTTTCAAGCTAAGGTTTGTTCTACTTAACCAACAAAAAAAAAAAAAAAAAAGGAAGAGACGGAAGATGAGGATGCAAATAATATGTGGGGGTTCAAGCACTCTTTATAAATAGAATCCCTCAGTAGTCAGCTCCCTTGGATTTACCTACCAAACAATAGCAATTTTGTATTATTTCAGAATTTTTTTTTAAATAAAATTAATAAAAATCAAGCAAAAAATATTTTTTGTAGCACATTTCATAATATCATGTCTGTTATACCTATCAAGGGTGACACGGGGGTGTAGCGGTGAGCACTGTGGCTTGGCACACCCAGGATGAGGGTGATCGATTCCTGCCACAGGTTTGTCCTCTAGTTCCTAAAGGCTTAAAACAATATGATTATATCCAATTAATATTATTGAAGGGTACTGTCCTGCTTGTACTCCCCCCCACCACCCCCATCCCTTCTACCCCATGATTTATTTCACTCTTACAGATATACTAATCATACTAAAGCGGTGTTCAATATACAGTAGCCTGGAAGAGGCAAGTTGGTGCTCAGTCATTTTAAATCATTTTGGAAATCACCGCTTTCAGCTTTAAAGTGGGAAAAACAAGGACGTTTGTCTTTTGCTCACGACAATCGATGCAGCAAACTGTCATGAGTAAAGTCCATTTTTCTTGTTAACCTCTTGAGACCTTAATGTTCTCATATGAGGACTGTTTGAAGATAAAGATTAAGTTCATAGCTGTCAGGTGCTAATAAAAAGAAATAGTAAGGAGGCACTGCAACATGAACAACAGTAGACTCCAAGTCTATTATGTAAAAAACAAAACTGAATAGCTTATGTTATAGATTTAACAGTGGTATAAATATAGCACGGTAGCCTCGCACCTCCGGGATCGAGGGTTCAAGTTCTGTGTGTGTGTGTGTGTGTGGAGTTGCATGTTCTCTAGGTATGCCAGTTTCCTCCCACACTCCAAAGACAAGCAGTTCTGTGTGAGTGCTTGTGCCCTGTGATGGATCAGCACTCTGTTGAGAGTCTAACCTGCCTCTTGCTCATTGATAGGCTCCAGGTTTCCTGTTACCCTGTTATCCTCATTAAATGCATGACCGTCTGATGGCAAAAAAATTGTCATTTATATAATTTTGCAGTATAGTCTCATGTGACTCTACATAAATTATCATACAGATAGTTTAAGGAAATTAGTTTCCATCTCATTAGAATTGATTGATGTGTGGTGAGCATAGTGTTTAGAAACGCCAATGGTTTTGGTCATTATTTACAGTAGGTTCACACTATCCTGAGCAGGGGAATTGGTGGCTCGGTGGTAGATTTCTCGTTCACTATGCGGAAAGCCCGGGTTTAATTCTCACTTAGTGCCCGGGTGGTCCACTGTGGCATCCCCTTGACAGGAGCAGCTGAAAGACTAATGACACCATTCTCCTGAGTAGACACACATTTTTATGTTAGTGGAATTTATCCATGTGCAGTGTATTTATTTTTGGGTGTTTTGTGCATCAATAGTAAGGTGCATATACATATTGGTGTTTGGTGGATTTAGAATAAAGGTGGTATTTGTTTTTGTATTGGGTTGGGGATTATTTGTTTAATGGAATTTTTATTCTTGAGTTGGGTTTTCGGTGTTATGTCTTTATATTTGGGGCGTATTGCATTGAAGAGATACACATTTTTGATTTGCAAAAGCAGCCAAAAAAAATAACAGTTCATGATTGCTCTTTTAATTAAACTTTAATAATCCTTCATCAAGGAAAATGCACAATATTTAGAAACTTAAATTGAAAAAAAAAAAAAAAAAGTTTGTAGACAGATGATGAACATAAACAAATAATAGTAGATAAGGAAAAGCTTAATTTGTGACAAAAGAAATGGAACAATTTTTGTAAACTCTCACCAAATCTTGCAATATATCAATCAATCTATCAATCTAAGATAGATAAAGAACATTTTAATAACACTGGTCATATAGCATTCATTTATGGAATACCAGTTTTACACATAGATATTACCTAAAATTGCAGTTTTTTTTTACTTCATCTCACTCAAACTGAAATTGAAGTATGTTCAGTCATAAACTTGTAATTGGACATTTATGAAAGCATGAATGGAATGCAATGATCAGAGCATTTTTAAAACCCAAGCATTATTCAAAAGTATTATAATTAAATGCACAACATGCAGCTCCACCGACACCAATCAAGTTTTTTCAGGTACCCATAAAGAAATTCTTTGAATAATTTTGAATAACATTCACGATTTTCTTCAAATATATCATTGGTCAATTGCTGTTTATGTTGGAAACAAAAATTAAGAACTTTTATCAAACAAGCTTGTTGTAGACTAAAAAAGCTAATGTAATCATTATGAAGTCTTGGCAAGCCAAAATAAAAATAAATCACATGACATCATGTATGGAATGTCACATGGGACGGTGCAAAACATAAAATGGAATGTAAGAACAAAAGATTTAAGATATATGACATATGATTTTGTTATCTGTGATCTTGTGACTGAAAAACTCTATCCTGCACACTATAAAGTCAAATGTATGTGGACACCTGACCATAGGGGCGTCGCTAGAGATTCTGGGTGCCTTAAAAAGCTAATAGACTGGGCCTCAAATCTTGACAAACTCAACATTTCCAAAGAAGTCGCCCAGGGGCCCCTGAAATCGTCTATACTTACCCCACTTTATGGCACCCCTACCTGACCATAACATCCATAAGTGGTTCTCCACCCAACTCGAAGCTGGTATGCTGCATGTTTAATATTTCCCTTCGCTGGAAAAAACAGGCCGAAACCCGTTTTATCATGACAATACACCTGTGCATAAAGTGAGGTCCTTAAACATGCAGTTTGTAGAAGAACCTGCGTGGCCCAAGCCCTGATCCCAACCCCACTGAAGATCTTTGGAATGAACTAAAACACTGACTGCATGCCAGGCTTTCTCACTTGACATCAGTGTCTAATCTCACTAATGCTCTTTTTTACTGAACGGGAAGCAAATCCGAACAAAAGTGGAACCAACTCCTTATTTATGGTGTTGGATTGAGTATATTTACATGTCATGGTCAGGTGTCCAAATATTTTCAACCTTATTGTGTATAAACATCATCTATCAATGCAATGCATTTGTTAAAACCCTGCACTAAATGGACCAAACACATGACCTGTACATGTGAAAATGTTTATGTGAACATTGCAGCTGTGACACGAAAGCAAAGAGAAAGTGAATTAATATTAGAAAGCTCCTACCCATTAAACACTTGGTATCAATTATTATGTGATCTCCTATTTGAAAACAGCAACATTATTTAATTACATACTATATTATAGATAAGAGGGAAAAAAAAGGAAAGCAAATTTTAAGAACAGTTATGTAACGTATAATCTATAAATGTGCCTTTATGGACCATTTAAGTGCTGGAATGAAACAGGAAGGAATGACAGGTAGCTTTTTATAGGAGTAATTAGTTACAGTAGACTACATACAACTATGATGTGCATTTAATTTCTAGGCATGATATAAAAAAGTTAATTATTTCTATGGTTGGGATCTATAAATTCTTTTGGTCTGCATACAAATTGACACCGAAATGCAAACACAATGTCTGTGCCCTGTTCACAATTTGTGAGGATTGATCCATTTGTAAGTTCCCTCGTAACGGAAGCCCACCTTCTGCGCCAGTTCATCTGCCTCGGGAGGGCCACGGCTGCAAGGACAACACGAACAACAGGAATTAGGAACAATAGGGAACTAAACAATACAGTACTAAATAGGAAACGTATTTGCTTTTTTATTCATATTGGGTTATTTAGATATAACTTCTATTACATTATTACACATTTAACAAATATGATTTACCTTCCGTATTTATATTCAAAGGGAGCAATCTTCTCTTTTTCTATCTGATGAAGAAGTGGGGTGAAAATCCTCCATGCTTCCCTCAATTCATCACTAAAAGAGTAGAGACAAATTAATTGGTGAATTCACAACATCTAGCCATGTCTACAATCAAGAAACAGCTTTAGAAATATATAACGCCCTGGGAGTTTTGCTATAGTGGAACGTTAGCACATTAATAGAGAGCTTTGAAAAGCAGTAAGAATTTGCAGTGTTGCCTCACCTGCGCACAAAATGCATCTGACTGCCACAGAAGACATCCAGAATCAGACGCTCGTAGGCATCTGGAAGCTTGACATCCTGAATGGAAAGGGGAAGAATACATCAGTATACCTGCTTGACATAAAAAAATCTGATCAAATTGCGATAGAATCAGACTTCACTAGCAAGGTTTGAATCATTTTTAATTCTAAGCTTGTTAAACTAGTCCCTTACGCACCTTATTCAATGTGAGGTAAAGTAATAAATTATAATAAAAATTACATACAATTTATTTATGTATATAAATGAATAAATATACAATAAGTCCCCAACTTACGAACATCAAGTTACAAATTCCAGTAGATACGAACAAACGGCCCGTGGATCTACGGACGTTCGCACATGCAAACAAATCACAGAAGTAGCTCTGAGACAAAATGGCATCTATTCAAGTGGGCAGTAAACAAAAACATCACGTAGCATTGACCACCCACCCCCTGACGTCTAAACAAGGTCAGCTGACCCCACTACGTCAACGGGATTCCCCTTGCGATTTAAACACACAGTCTCACAAAAGTATAATGCGGAACCAAGACACTAAACCTGTGTGTTTGGGTTTTTTCTTGCTTTACATTGTATATTTGTGTCAAAGGTGTACAAGACTTACTTTGTCTTGACTTATGAACGAATCCGACTTACGAGCGTGCTCCCGGAACTGAACTTGTTCGTAAGTAAAAGAGACTTGCTGTATCAACAAGCTGACCAAGAGAGTTTTTTAAATAGGTTTCAAAACGCTGAAATTTATGCAAGTGGTAGACACTGTGAAAATATTGTCTTGTTTGTTTATGTTATTGTGGGCTCATTCTGACACACTCGCATACTGTCCATGCAAATGTAGCTAATGATAATTCCATTATCAAAATTTTAGAACATGTCCTTGTAATATCAGACTAATGAAAATCTTGGGCAGGCACATTGACAGACAGACAATTAAACAGACAGACACAGACAGATTGGTGTGAACATTTAAATCGCATTTCTGTGTGACAAACAGATGCAGACTATTGAAGAAAAACCTCTTTTGGACATTTGATGTGACCTTGATCGCATTTAGATCAACCTGCAAAACCATCAAACAAAACTCTCAGATAGACAGACGAATGGACAGACAATACAATACAATACAAAAACACAATACGCACAATATTTAGTAGCAGAGGCATAGAAAACAGTTTCCTGAACTTCCTCACCTTGTATCTGCTACGGTAGGTCAGGTCCAGCTCTGTCTCCTCAGGGCTGAAATAGCCTCCAGGTTTCTTCGTCATCATCTTGGCATAGATAGCCTCATTGGGCTGGACACGTACCACCAGCTCGTTCCTCCGGCACTGAGAATTAAAAATGTCACCTGGTACGTCTGTAAACTGCAGCCTCACTTCTGCCTTCCGCTCATTCAGTGCTTTCCCACATCTCAGAATAAATGGAACACCTGAGAGAGGAGGAAGAGGAGACATAAAACAGTCTATGAAATAGACTCAGCAGCATCACTTTTAATACATTTCTTGTTCATGTACATATGGATCAGTTTACGTGAAACTGATATCATTTTAACAGGAAAGAAATGCAAATATCACCTACCATCCCAGCGTTCATTCCTGACATAGATTACAGCTGTAGCAAATGTAGCTTGTGTAGATCCTTTAGGGACAGTAGGGTCATCTAGGTAGCCCAGCTTAGCATCTCCCTCTCCCTCTGGATCTCCTACGTACTGGCCCAAAACCACATCTGAGAGAGTTACTGGAGCAATGCACTTCAGCACCTTCACCTGCAGAGGGAACCAGTGAGAATAAGCCATCAGACAAGGAGAAAAACCGTAAGGAAAAACTCCTTGCATTCAACTGCAAAGATAGTGTTCATAGACAGATTTAAATCCACGTGAGTGCAGTAGTGCTTCCAAAGACTATTTATTCACTTTCTACCAAAAACAAATGATTACATAAAAAAAGAAAAGCTCATGGACTCATTCCTTTTAAACGACTTATCAGTTCGCATATTTAAAATGGCTTACTACACACCTAGACCTGTTTTCCATGCCATATGTGAAAATGGTTCTTGCTTACTGTGAACCAACATCTCATCTCATCTCAAGACACACTGCATAATGCACAGGAGTCCAAATAACTCAGGATATAGTTCACAAGCAGGTGAGGGTAGAGTGGAACGAAAGATAAAAAAACGGATCGAAGCAGAAAAAAATAATAAAACCACTGTTTGGTGTTTAAATCCAGACTGCAGTTGTGCAAACCTGACCAGCAGATGCTGCTAATGCAGCTGAATCAGTGTCAGCTTTAAATGTAGTGCCTTTTCAAAAAAACAAACAAAAAACAAAAAAAAACACTCTAAAGTTTCATTGGAATGCCCTTTGCTTTGATTACAGCACATAGTGTGGTGGCTAATTCATATGTAAAAAATGATTTCTCATGCTCCCAAAACCGCTCTTTCACAATTTGAATCCTGGAATATGCCTGTGCCATCAGAGAAGAAAAAAAAAGCTCCAAAGATGTGATAACCTGGTCATTTAGTACATTCAGGTCATCAGCGGACTCCATTTTATTGTCGCATAACATTGCTGAGTCTAAACCTGACCAGCTGAAGTAACTCCAGATCATAACACTGCCTCCAGAGGCTTGTAAGGTGGCCATGATGTGTCCATCGCTTCCATTCTTACCCCTGACGAACCCATCGCTCTAAAATAATGTCAGTCTAGATTACATTTTCCATTGTTCCAAAGTCAAAGCTTTATGCCCCCTTGAAAACTGTAGACTTTTTGTCTCTGATCAGTCTCACTTACAAGTGGTTTTGTTATGGCCACGCGGCTGTTTAGTCCAAATCCTATGAGTTCTTGTCACATTGTGTTTGGAAATGCTTTTACTTTCATTACAAAACAGAGCTGTGATTTCTACAGACTATATTTTTTTTAATGATGCAACTTCACCAAAATTTTAAGTGATCTCCCTTCATGATTTCTTTTCTCCGCATTCCTTTGGCGAAGGTAATGGTCCAGCACTATCCCTCCAGGTTTTAATAATGCTTTGGATAGTTCTTAACCCAAAACTATTAATTTCAAATCTCCTTAGTTGTTTTCTTTGCTTGATGCTGCCCAATACTTTGAGCCTTTTGAAATGGAAACTTTTTCCCACAAGGCACTATACTTTGTCTTTTTCCATCACTAAATTTTGGTCATTTATATTTTGAATAAATCAGGCATTACATCCATCAGTCTTAAAGCCACACTCTATTAGATTGTGGTTTCACTGCATTTTATGACTAAAATTTAACTGAGAATGTACCTAATCGGGCTGTGGAGTAGCTGGGCAGGATTATTACCTTCTCATCTCTTACATCATCCGAGCTGGTGGAGGCAGGTTTTTCCATGGCAACCAGACAGAGCATCTGCAGAAGATGATTCTGCATGACATCGCTAAACATAGGTGAGAAGTGTGCAGGATGAGAATCGTAAACAAGCAAATTTTTATTTTCCATACCGTGCAACTACTTGATTCGCTCGAAAGCACAGATTCATCTTACCGGATAATGCCAAAATCATCAAAGTATCCACCTCTGCCCTGTGTTCCGAAGGGCTCTTTAAAGGTCAGAACCACACTGGCAACGCTGTCTCGGTTCCATATGGGCCCAAATATTCTATTTCCAAACCTGGAAACATTTGAAAAGGTTTACATGAGAGCAGCAAAAAACATCTTTGTGCTTAAGACCCCCTTTGTATAAGATACAGTAGAAAATTATTATAAATTAGATTAGATTAGATAAATAAGCAAAAATAGGTGTACCTTAAAACCATAAGGTTCTGCACCATCTCTTTGCCAAGGTAATGGTCTATACGGTAGATTTGGTCCTCAGTGAAGAGAGACGAAAGATGATTGGACAGTTCCTCCGAGCTCTTCAGGTCACGTCCGAACGGCTTTTCGACGATAACTCTGTTCCATCCCCTTAACGCCACACAACAACAGCTTTTGTCAGTCATTCTCAAATCATGTACTATAAAGAAATTACAAACTACAAACTTTGCTACTTGTTTCTACATGTATGTGCTTTTAAATGCTTTGCTTCTACATTCCCCTCACTTAGTGCTAAGACATTGGTGTTTGATGTTCTTGGTGACATCATGGTAGACACTGGGTGGCAGGGCCAGGTAGAAGAGACGGTTGGCTCCTGCACCTCCAGGCAGAGACATCAGGTGTGAATGCAGGTTGGAGAAGGCGCTCTCATCATTGTACTTCCCACTTATATAGGAGTTACGGCTGAAGAAGGCAGAGAGGCGGTGTGCTTCAGTGTCCGCCACCTGAGGAAGGGTGATGGAGGAACTTTAGTGTATATTCTGTCTAAAACCACACATACACAAACACAGACAGACACACACACCTTCATGTGGGGCAGACAGGCTTTGCGAATGGCATCCACAGACAGGCTAGAGCGGGCAAAGCCGACAAAGAAGGTCTGTTCGGGAAGAAGACCATCTCTGAATAACCACCTGAGGAAAAGGAAAAAAAAGACAATATTTCACTTTCTGTTCAGTGATAGAAACAATAAATACAAGCATCCTCTATATACTGTTTATTAAACACATCTTGTACTGCCGTGTAGGGCTCTCACAGACCTGCTCTGCAAGTTTTCATGCTTTCCTTGTTTTGTGCGTGTGTGTATTTACATCCAAATTATGTGAACAGTGTACGAATTAAAGCACTTTTTATATGTTGCCACTTCTTCTCACTCAGACTTTCTGGCCATAAAATGTTTTTTGGTTATTCACACCATTCTGTCCATGTTGGAATGATGATGTTTCGGTAATACCCACACCAGGCTCTCTGGCACCAACAACCATGCCATGGTTAAAGACGCAGAAATGCCCTTTTCCGAACACTGATGTAAACATTACTTGAAACTCTAGACCCGTTTCTGTACGTACAGTATTTCCACATTGTGCTGCCTCATGATTGGCTAACTATATAAACAAGCAAGTGTATGGAACGTGGACAGATCTTAAGATCAGATAGTCCGTATCTGTGAACTTGGCCAAATTCCTCTTATGTAATCTGATACCGTAGTTTGTCTGATCTCAGCATAATCAGCATATTACATTCAAATTTCTTACCATAGTGTTGGATAAATCTTCTTTTTGGCCAGATCTCCCTATAAAAAAAAACAAGAGGAATTTATGTGTCATGCTCATACCACAGCAAATTACACATGCAGTGGTATGGGAATCAATACTATAACAGTAAATGACATTAAGTGGCAGGCATTCAAGTCAAACTGGGACTTATAAGGACATTTATCATAAATAAAGGCATAAAACTGACTGATATTTACAGAAGACTACAAGCAGGGTGCGCTGATGAGACTTTTTGCTGCACTAAAACATTTGAATGGTGCAAACATTTTCAAAAAGGACATACAGCCATAAATATTTATCTCGAGCAAGGTGGCTCAAGTGAAATGTTCCATAAACATTCAGCGAGTGGAACGTCTGATCATTGAAAATCAACGGATAACTTGTAGCCAACACGCGGAAGAGTTTACACATCTCTCTGTGGGAACTGTACACACCAACACCACTTGCACATTACAGGATCTTGGCTGGGAGTTATCGCCACATCCCCTGTATAGTCCTGTCCATTAAAGGAGTTTCTAGAAGGCCAGCGATTTAGACGTGAAGCAGGCAGTCCGATCACATCTCTGGCGCGCTAGTAAAACACTGGGATAGGTGCTTTAATGTAGTGAAGATTATATAGAGAAATAAAGGGAGTTTTTTTGTTCTGTACAATCAAAAGTCCCGGGTTGACTTGAACGCACCTTGTCTGTGTAGAAACATGATTTTGTTAGGACTGAATTCTGGAGCATGACTCGTTTTTGACCCAAATTAAGTCTTTACACGAGTACCATGCTTTGACATCCGTAGTTGCGTACAACACTGTAAATACATTTTACCAAACAAAGGAGTCAGATTAACACATGCCTATTCATGTCTCACTGCTCACTAGCTTGGGTGGATCTTTCTCATGATGTGTTCACTTGTTTGAATAGTTATATGATTCAGTGAAATAGAAATAAGCCTCGTTCAAGGACTACACCTTGAATTTGTTTACGCAACACCCACCCGTACTATACCCGTATTATCAAACATTATTTATTAAATTTGTTAGCTTTAACTGCAAACCCCTTAAAAGTAATTAGGAAGAAAAAAAAAAGTACATCTGGGTTAAAAATGGCACTTACACAGATGGTTTTGTAGCGACTTATTAAAAAGTTACATTTCCAAAGTCAAAATGCATCGTTATATCTTTTAAAAGAAGGAAAAAATTCTATTTGAATAACTGCAATGTTTAAACAGTGCCACACATCTGGACTTTGACTTGGCTACTGTACAATGTTCATCTTTTTGCTTTTAACCACGCCTGTGTTGCTATGACATTGTGTTTGAGACCCCTGACCTGCTGATAGGCGAGTTTTCTCCCAAGCTTGAGATTTTTCTAAGCAGAATTAAGTTCCCTAGTAATATTTCCTTGTTTTTGCTCCAACCATTTTCACATTCATTTTGAAATGAATCCCAGCATCTGCAGTGCACGATGCTGCCACCATCATGTTTCACTGTAGCAGCAGTGTTATTCTTGCACCGACTTTTCGGGGACAGTCCTCTTGTCTGGGAAGTGTTTAAGTGCTGTAATTCAGCTTCCAGTTCCTCACTATATCTGGGATGTCTACGGTACTGGGCAAACATCTTGAACCACCCATCATTTTTTTCATATCAAAATCAGATTCAATGCTTTAGATTTAATTAAAGAAATGGGAACAAATGTTTTATTGTGACAGGCTGCAAAATGCCTAAAGATACTATTAAAAATTTTTTTTATTGGTTGTTTATGTAACAACCTCAGCAGCAACCTCATTTTCCCTCTTTTCTGTTACAACCACGCATTCAGCGTCATCCGTCAACTGCATCTGCAAACTGAAACTGCTCCGGTTACAGGGACCGGACGCTCATTTCCTTCAGACTAACAGTCTCTCCAATGTCCTCTCAGATTTGGTGTTTTTGTTCAGAAAATGGGAGCTCACTTAATATTTAATACTTTAAGTTAAACACCATGCAAAAAATACATTGTTTGATATTTTAACAAAGCTGGTTTGAGCTGGTTGAGATAAGAGTATAGAAAAAGTACATATTGACTTATAAGATGCATGCAGGAATACTTCTACAATAAAGCACAAGAAACTGTACAGAAAAATGGCTGCCTTGTGATTTTCTTATGGTAGTTTTTTTTTTGTGCATTTCCTGTTATTCCAGCCTCGGACTCGAAGTACTCTGGTATTTAAACTTGTCCCTGACAGACAAAGCTTTCTGTGTGTATAAGAAATGTGTGCCCTTGCCCAAACAGGATCCTCTAGGCAGCCGTCCCTTTTCACCAATCTCTCTGTCTGTAGTAATGCTGCCTTACAGTGTTGTACCTCTACGGCCCTGGCGCACAAGTTATCAGTACAGAAAATTGTGAAAGCCCATATGGCCTTACACAATGTCAACAGTGTGGTAAGTTCTGAGGTTCTTCTGAAAGTGTATTAACTCAACCAAGCCAATCAAAAGTATACATTCTGTCTTTTATACCTTCACTTTTAGAACAGTAAAGGTAATATAAGGAAGGAAAGGAAAAATGGACAGAAAATTTAAATATAGTGGATGCAATAAGTGAGACTTTCATTGTTTAAGCTGCATTTGAGATACAGGTTTTGGTTCAGTTACGATGTGAATATGATTTTAAACGTTGCAGAATGAACCCATATCAATTTACTGCTCAAATTACGCTCAAATACTCAAAGCATTTAATCAGAATTTAACTTTTCTGACATGCGCATAGTGCTTCTGCCCACTGTGAAGCATTTAATCTACAGGAATTCCAGCAAAGAAGCATTTTTGTCTGTTTTTTAACACAACCTTTTGAAAATCTGATTCATTTACTAGAAGAAGATGCCCAAGATAGACCAATTGTGACATGGAGACAACATTTGCATCACAGCCGTTCTTTCTACATAAACAGCAACTGCAAAGCTGATATTACTTCTGCTATTTTCAAACACAAGAAGCATTCAAGTGGACCTTTACCTCTCATCAAGAATGCTTAACTTCTTATTGCCCCTTGGTGCTTTTTTTATTCCGATTAGGGCATTATTCTTATTCTTTATTAGTATTAGTAGTAGTAGTAGTAGTGGTAGTATAATTTTATCGGTCATGCAAATGCAGCTAGTGCCTTCTATTCCATCTGAAATGTACTTATCTACCCCATAATCTTTCTATTGTTAATTATCTTTTGATTTAAAGAATTATATAATAGCTATTTTATAGGAAAACACCCATAGATATGATAACCTGGTCATCCAATAGATTCAGGTCATCAGTCGAGTCTCGTCACCGTACTGTATTTTTTAAGTCTTCGGTCAATGTGTTTTATGTCTTCTTTCACAAGAAATGTAATGTCAACTTTTCAGAAATGTAAAAGTCCCGGTTTGACTTGAACTGGTACCCTTCACTGGATTCACTGGTACCTATAAACACCACAGGCACACCTTCACTTGGTTCGACACACCAATGCACTCTTGTAATAACACAAGTACAGTACGTGTTCATTCAATTAGAAACTTTTGACAAAAATACTAACCAAAAAAAATAAAACACAGATAACCGACACACCTGCAAAGCCTATCATAACCAGGTTATAGTGCTGCCAGAAAAATGGCATATCAGTGTTTTGTGCAGACAGTATGATTGATTAGATTCAGCTGGTGTTTATTTAAGTGTTAAGTCACATGTTCACGTGTCTTGGCACTGTGCCACAACTAAGTCTATGGGTGCTACGGTTACTTAAGTTACCTGACCTTCATTCTACCTAGCAGGGAAAAAAAAAAAAAGTGCTGACTGGGAATGATGCTGCACAAGCAGGCTCAATAGCACCACACCTATTAAAAAAAGCAAAGGGAGCGCCCTGTTTTAACTTCACACTAATTTTTTATCCTGCAGCAGGTATTAGCTTATCATTTACAAATTAAAATCAGACTGCTTTATCTAAATATTAGCAACATGACATAGTTTTCCTTTTTTTTTTTGCCTAGTCATTGTGATGATTGTTTTTTCTCAGATTGATCATATCTCTAAAAGACGCCTGCTTCGAGCACATCACTCATCCTGACCAGAATGCATTTCTACTTGTACAATGGTCTTGTCATTATATCTGACCAATGAGCATTCAATCCCCTGCTGAAACGCTTGTCTGTGTTACTCAATCCCTCTATATTGTGAGACTCCTCAGTTTCCTCATTCAAGACTTTTTTTTTTTTTTATTTGTTACCCAACTGGAATGTAACTTCCCTCTAAAAGAAAGAGTACAACAAACCCTGGTTTAAATCAGAATCACGGACGGTTTGTCTTTTTCAAATAAGAGCAAGTGCTGCCTGGTCTAAAATGTGAAAATGGACTGGGGAAGTGTTTTTAATCATTAGTCATTCTGAACAAGCGTAATAGTAGAACAAGGAACAGGTCATACAAATTAATGAAGGTATTCGAGGGCTGTACTGAAAGTAATGCAAAAGTGAGAATAACTTTTTATTGATTGGCATAGGTGCGTCAAATTGCACATGTTGCTCGAATAACTCTTCCTTTATGCGAAATACTACTCAAAATAGTCTCGATCACAAGCCATCGTCAAAACCAACTTTAGAATCCTCTTTGAAAATCCGCTTTGAAATGACAACACTGACAAGAGCAATGTGCACAGACCGATGAAAAAGTTTAAAGAATGGGAAACCAGTATTGAAGACAAACCACACAACGGGAGACCATCAAGTGCGACAAAGTGGATTTTCGAGAGTTGGATTTGACGCTCGTGCAAATGCATGGCTTGTGATGGAGACCATGTTGAGTACTAAATCTCTGTATAGAGAAAAAGAGTTACTCCATGAACATGTGCAATTTGAACTTTGTGTATATCTCGTATGTAGGATCACATTAAATCCTTTATTCAGATAAAATTCTTAGGCTATATTTAATTTTCATGTTCATGCATTTTGTTCATAAATCATAAAATAAAAAAAACTTACTGATGCCCCCAAAATGATAAAGATATGGACATCCGAGGGGTGAAACTCTTTATCCTCGTGCAGCTCTTTCCTCAGTGCGTCGAACACCTCTGAGCGAGAGAGGGGCAGCGTGCTCATCTTCTCTGCAAAACGGATTAGAAGATTAGTCTGACATCTTGTCTTCCTGTTTTAAACTTCTGCTCTGATCTGATCTGGGTTCATCCACTATAAAAGTAAATTAACCAAACCGCTTTCAATTGTGAGAACTTTTCCATGCGCAATGTTGAAAGATTTGTGAAGAACAATTGTTTAGTGGAGGGAGAATGATCTGATAGACAAACTGGCAGAACAAGAATCATGAAAAGCAGCTCAGATAAAAACTAAAAAGCAACAGGTATCTTTCTCGTGATCTTGGGAAATCAGATTTTTAAAGAGAAATAAGCAAAAGCACACTCATTAATGCACGTTAAAGATAAAAATGTAAATGGTAAAGATCTTTAACCTTCAGCTGCTATCTTACCCATGTTAATTCTTTAGTTATGAAGCTTTCTGTTGAAGTAAAGAGTTAAAATGGATTATCTCTACAGGATGGTTAGTTTGGTCTGACATTCCATTCACAAAACAAGACATTTCTTATACATTGCTTTTACATTAACAACTCGAGCTCGCTATTCTAAAGACATTTGCCAAACTATACAATTAACATACTGCATACAGCTACTCATATTTACCAGTTCACGAATAAACCAAAGACGAGAATGATACAGCAGCCGAGAACAGAACTAATAAATCCTTAGCATGACCTGCCGAATGTATAAACAAAAAAAAAACAAACCCGGAAGTCAAGCTCGAGTAGCGGAAGCCAATCAAATTATTTTGAAGGCGGGGCCACTGTGGTTAGGGGTAGTGTTGCCAAAGTAAAGGTACGGCCACGCCCATCGACCGAGCGATTTATTTCAGACGCACGCGGGCGCTGGAATGCAAGTTAAACTTGCATGTAATGGCGACGGATTGAAACGATTGGCTCGTACGATTTGCTCTGACCAATCGTATTGCGCGCGTGGTGTAACTTTATTCTTCCCTCCCCCCTCTTCCTGCTCCTCTCGCGACTTTATTCCCCAACTGCTCGGACTTTTAAAATATGATTAATAAACTTGTTTATTATATTTTTGTTTTTCATAATTGGATGAGGCGACAGGTTTTAATAAGACGTATTTAGTTTTAGATTTCAAACAAATGTAATTAATAGCAGTTAGGCATGTTGATTCATTACGTCAAGAAAATTGGTATTAATTTTATTAAAGTATAATCAGTATTATTTTGCGGTAATATTCACAATCCATTTCCCGGACTTTCTGTTATGGCAGGGCTGGAAAACAATCACATTAAGAAATTACTAATTATTTTCAAATTATTTTTCTTCCTAATTTTTTCATAGGTTATTTTTGAAAAATAGTCATTTTTATTTTGGGGCAAAAATGAAAAAAAAAATTATGCATTTTAAGTATTTTATTTGAAACTAGAGGTTTACCTGCGGATAAACATACCTGCAGATCCTGGCACCGTTACTGTTGTTGAGCTGTGCCTCCTCTGACACGCCCACATACATCTTATATGACATACTGTACAGTAAAAGCTGTGATTACCTGTGCAGACACCAGCTGGTCACCGCAGAGTCAAGTCACATCGAGTCAAGTTTTATTGTCATTTCAACCAGTTCAAACAACATTCCTCCATGACCAAGGTGATACTCACTCATCTTTTATACCGCTTTATCCTGTATTCAGGGTCGCGGGGGCCTGGAGCCTAAGGGCACGAGGCAGGGTACACCCTGGACAGGGTGCCAATCTATCGCAGGGCACACATTCACACTCTCATTCACACACTACGGGCAATTTGGGAACGCCAATTAGCCTAATCTACATGTCTTTGGACTGTGGGAGGAAACTGGAGTACCCGGACGAAACCCACCAAACACGGGGAGAACATGCAAACTCCATGGACACAGACACGGGAATTGAGCCTGGCCGGGAATCGAACCCAGACCCTGGAGGTGCAAGGCGACAGTGCTAACCACACTGGAAAGGGGTACAGATAAACAAATAAAAGATAATAAATTTTTACAAATATTTAAAAGATAAGGATTTTACTGTATATTTTCCTGCTTGAAATTCCCATTTGAATTCTTTGTCGTATAAGGGTGAGTCAAATATTATCCACACTCTGGCTGTAGAATTTCTTTAAACTAACTTTTAGAAAAGATAAATACACCGTTTCTCGACATAACATCATCACCAGTCAGAAATTTTTTTTTTAAATTCTTCATCAGAAGTGAATCTTCGTCCTCGTAGGACTGCTTTCAGGGGAGCAAACAGGTGAAAGTCAGATGGAGCGAGATCAGGACTATAGGGAGGACGCTTTAACACCTTGATATGAAGTCTGTGCAGGGTGTCGACAATGTGGGAAGAAGTGTGTGCCAATGAACAGCACCCGCGGATATCAGTCCTCTGTGTTTAATCTGAAGTTTAGGCTTCAGCTCTTCAATAATCGTCTCACTGTAACAAGCAATGTTGGTGGTGTTCAAAAATTGATGAACCTTTTCCCCCTGATGTTCCAATACTTCTGGCCCTCAGGAATCCCAGAAAACTGTAAGCGTTGATGAAGTTTCCAGCTGTTTGTTGACTTTTGAACTTTTTCTCGGTCGGCGATTGAGGATGTTTCAGTTCCACACTCTGCCGTTTTACTCTCGGGCTCGTAGTGATGAATCTGTGTCTCGTCACCAGTAATGATTCTCTTTAAGAAACTTTCAACTTCCTTAGAGTATCAGTACAAATTTTGTTGGCAGATGAAGGAGCCTTGAACTGAAAGCGCTGATACGACAGTGCGGACAACAGGAGTTTTAATATAACCGGAGTGCGGATCATTTTTGACTCTTGTATTTAACTACTGTGTTATGGTCAAGCCAGTAAATCCGTCATGACCTGAAATGGAAATAAATTGACTGAGACATCAAGACACATCCGAAATCTATCAAGAATGAAACCAAGGTGCAGTGG
>JAOVVB010000018.1:5390094-5402222 GCA_028570985.1 Heterobranchus longifilis | reverse complement strand
GGGTGGGGGGGGGTGGGGGGGGGGGGGGGGCAACATGTCAGTTGTGCCACTTCGCTTGTTATACAGATAGTCCCTGATTTAATATGAATATACAATATAATGCATACCAATTCACTTGACTACATGTATGTCCCCTTTCCCCACACTGCCATCATTGGGCCAAAAACCATAATCGCACCTAAGGAAATAAGGTGGAGCTGTTTTCCACTGTATTGGACTGTGAACTGTTGAGGATTTTCTGAAATTTGGATTATTCACCATGGGGACAGCTGTACAGAACAGCCATTTTCCATCATCAAGCTCCTGGACTGATTCATTGAAACCGTTGAGGCAACTCATAAAATTGTAAATATTGGTATCTGGTGCACAGCAGTGTCTATTTTTTGTATAATTAATGTGAGCTACATCCGTGATTCAACCAGAAGTAGAACCGTGGAAATTTATAACTCGAATCTTCATAGGTCAGGGACCACCTGACCTGTAAGTGTTATTTAGCATACAAGCACCAGGGTTCCTGGAACCTTTTGAGGAACTAAAACTTTTTGGGGGAGAGAGAGGGGGAAAACAGCACAATGCGGTTTGACCAAAAAAAAGAAAAATTAAAAAATTAAAAAAAACACACAAAATGAAGGACACTCTACAAGTGCCTTTGATTTTTACACTCAGTTTTGTGTAAAAAATTAAAGGCATCATAAGAAACGCTGTCATGTCAGTTGTGCCACTTTGCTTGTTATAAATCACATTCAAGTAACTGCTTATGACTTAAACACAGCTTTTTAAGAACAGCATAAGAGCGAGTTCACTGTGTGAAGCTTTCTTTAGCCCCATACGTCCATCTCTAGCAAATCCACAGAAGGAATTTAAAAAGGTTCCTAGAAATTCTATTTCTACCTAAAGCAAATGGATCCTGTAGTGGGAAATGTGCTTCGCCTGCACACAGGCATCATAAAATATTAACTGAGCTCAAGAACACACAGCTTTCTGCTCTCAATTATTTAACACTTCCCTATTGCCCTGGTCTGCTGACTGCGCTCGGTATTTAACGGTCTCCATGAAATTACTCTGATTACAGACACAATTTGTAATTAATGTTGCTGTATAAAGCTGTTGGATGTGGAGAGAGCTTGTGTGATGTAAACAGCGCAGTCCTCCTCTAACCATGTCATTAATGTTTCATAGCTCCGCATCATAGTTTGTGGATTAGAGTGTGTGTGGTGCGGGGGGAGGGGGGGGACACTTCTCAGCTTGTTGTTGGTGATAAAACGGTGATAATCTAGTGATAGTACGGTGCTGCGGTGTGACTCACCTTCACAGTAATTACAGGCCTGAGTGAGAGCCTGGCAGTGCGTCAGCATGGAGATTTTCGAGACAGCCACCCCCATCACCGTGCCTTCCTTACTGGCCTTGTACTAAAAAAATAATAAATGAAAAAAATCATTACTACAGGATGAAAAGGGATCTCGTATATGATGCGTTGGTTCATAAACTGATTTTTTTATTGCACATTTACACTTGAAGGCTATAAGATTGTTGTTTTTTTCGAAGGCTATAAGATTGTTTTTTTATGTATTTAAATTATTTAAGATTTTGCAATGAACAACTTAATGAAATATTCAGCTTATAGAATTTTTTGCCCTGTTAAGATTTATGTACACATGAAATATATATATATATTATTTTGTTGATTAGAAAGGTAAATACAATGCAGATTTAAAAGTTATATTTAATTTTTAAATGTGTAAAACTTATGGCATTTGCACAAAACCTGGATCTTAATTCACACGAACTGGAACTGCACCAAATACCAAATACCAATTTACTAATAATTAATATGTAATAAGCATTCGTCAGATTTCACACCAGTATTGGATTTCGGTTGTGACCATCTTTCAAACTGTTGTCTTTTATTTTAAAAATGTTTGGTGCTACATCGGGTCTCATCTTTGGAGAACCTGGCACTGTTTTCTTGAGTCTCTTTCTTTTCAACTGTGTTTCTTCCTCAAACACTATAACGATTGCTTTTTCATCGTTTTATATAAACCAGTGTTTCCCAAAGTGTGAGATACTGCAGGTGAGCCCTGACATGTCTGATGATTTATAACAAACAAATAAATAGTTTTTACTTTTCAGTTTTGTAATTAGGTTTAAAATTCCTATAAATATTTGATTAATAATTTACATTTAAAAAGTAACCAGAACAAAACAATGAGATTTGAACTATAGCATATTCTTTATTTATCTCATCATGAGTGTTGATCATGAGTTGTGTTTAAGGGAACGGATAAAGTCCGGATACGTATCTACCTTGTCAAGTTTGGGCTGAACTGAACAAATACTGTAATCATCATTTAATTATTCAACTATTACAATTTATTCTTTAAGGTAAAATATAAGCTGAATACATCTTTCAATGAACAGCATCAATCTTGAACCACAAATGTGAATTTTAGCATTGTAAAATGTAACATTCTGAAAATTTGCACGGTATTTACACAGTAATTGTCAGTGACGACTCCTCACCTCGATATAAGCTGTGTCAGTGTTAGCAGTGGGGATGTGTGGCTGCCAGTCTTTAGACGGTTTGGTAAGATACTTGGTGTCTGTGACGACCCATCTGAGCCGAGGCCATCCTGTGGAAAAGCACAACATCAGTAAACTCATCTCATCTCTGAAAGTGAACACCAAACTGAGAGGCTGCAGATACCTTTAAACTGGAGTATTTCTCCACTGGGGGATTTGGGTAGCCCTTTAAGACACACTTCACTGGTGAGAGCCAGACCGATCCCACAGCTGCCCAATAAAAAGCCAACTTGCTGGTTTCCTGCATCCTGTACAATGAGTATGAGAAAGAAAACATATTAGTCCCAAGGATTCTCAAGGAGTGGTGCGTGCGCCCCAAGTGACTGTCTTTAGGGGGTGTGCAAGGTAAAGCATTGTAATACTGGAAATTCATTTATGGAAGGGGTGTATCAACCAGGTCAGGATGTATTTTTTTAAAAGAAAAAAAAAATGCTCAGCATTTCTTGACCTTCATTTTCTTGCTTTGATCTGAATTCAAAGTATTTTCAAAAACAAATACTGCAACTAACCACAGCTGTTCAGCAGTCAATAGATGTTTATGCCGAATAGAAATGTACTAATCCTAAGATGTTAAAACTTGGTAAGAATAAGAAGGTTGGTGGTTCAAGCAGCCACTGTTGGGAATGGCCCTTTACTCCGTCTGAATCTGACCATAGCTTTCTACCCAGGATATGTAGAAACAATTTCATTGTAATGTATATCTGACAAATAAAGTCTTCTTCTTTTTTTTTTTTTTTTTTTAGACTTCTATCAGGGAGTTCTAAGGGGAAAAAAATTTATTTCCTTCCCTTTAAATCCTTGCCTACCTTCTGAGACAGTGGCACCTCTATTGGAACAGGAATGACTTCAGCCAGCAGACAACCGTAGAAAGCCACCCAGAACATACCAGGATCACTGTTAGGGTAGACCAGGGCCACCTAGTGGACACACAAGACATTAACTTCTCATTACAGACATTTCATGAGCAGAGTATTTATAAGTGTCCAGCTCTTCTTGCCCTTCTCTTACCCGGTCTCCAGGTTTGAGCACAGGCTCATTCTTGGTGCCCAGTTTGTTTAAAAGGGTGTATGCCAGTTTAAGACTACGGCTCCACAGCTTACCTGCAGGACAACAATAGAGCAGGATTAAGTTCTCAGTAAACAAAAAAACTGCTGATACACACACACACACACACACACACACACACACACACACACACACACACACACACACACACACACACAATCCTGTGCTACTTACCATAGGTGAGAGTGTAGAGGGGTTTGCCGGTGATGTCCAGCGCTGTGAGAGCCGGGCTCTTCGCTTGTGTAGCACCCCATCTGGCGAGCGCTGCCTGCAGTGCCGGGGGCCAGTTACTCACTACGCCCAGGGGCTCGCTCTTCACTGGGATCATCTGACGACCCTCAGGACGTGGGGTGTTAGGATCTGGACGAGGGACTAGAAGACGGGTTAAAAAGTTAAATGCCACAAATCCAGACTTTTTGGTCATGTGACTTTATTTGCAAACATTTACATAAGCCACAAAATCTTGGTGTAAAAATGGTAATCTTATGCACAAAGTCCATGAAGGCATGGATCGCCAAGATTAATATGGAATAAACTGAGTGGAAAGCTTTAAGTAAGCCTTTCCTTCAATACAAGTGGAGGTTTTTATAGGAGCAAAAGGGGTACGAGTCCATGACACCGTCCTTAATTCTATAATCATGTGTCCAAAATCATACTTTTGGGCATATAGCGATACTGATAGGATACCACTATATATGATATGATCGATTCGTCTGATTTGCAATTTTTATTTCTACCTTCCACTATTTGCTCGCCATCATCCATGAAGAATTCGCTGAGCGGAGGACGCTTGGGTCTTTTTAGTGTGTTAAGGAGCTGCTGGATCTTGGTTGAGACTCTGCTGTGCACTGGAACGCCTACACACACACACACACAAAAACAATTAGCTCTGTGTATACTCAACCGGAGGATACTAGCTACAGTAGATAATAATTAGCACATGCATGTTAGAGGAAACAAATTTATAGATCACACCATGGATGTCACAATTTTTAACAACAACACGAGCAAAACACTATCACACACACACACAAAAAAAAAAAAAAAAAAAAAACAGGGAGGGAGAAAGATATTAAACACGAAAGCAAAAAAGACAGGGGTCACTGCACTGAACAGCGGTCTTTCACTTGCCACGGTACCTTTTCCTATAGTCAGAAAAGCAACCCCATGATGGATGAAAAAAGAGCAAAATTAGGGTTAAATACTGGATTTACATCAATGTGCACAGTAGTAGTAGCATCCTCTTTGCTCAAAATTCTTTAAATTAATTAATAAAACCATAACTGTTTTTTTTTTTTTTTTTTACATAGCTTAAGCAGACTGAGGAGTTAAAGGTGAGCGCAGAACTACTGTACCTCTGAAAGACATTTGTGAAAGCATTTTCCCTGGACAGAAATCCTTAAATAAATGTTTCAAGTATTTTAAAAACTTCAAACTTCAAAATTCTGTTCATCATCACTAATCCTGAAATTCTCAGCTCTTTACTTAAATTTCATTTGTAATCTCTCTCGAGTTGTTCTGAGCTGAAGAAAAACAATATTCACAATGATCTCTCTCTTTGGGATTTGAGCATCCAGACAGTTCCATACGCTCTGAGTGAACCTTAAGCCCCAGCTGCTTTCTCTTCTCTCTTGCACTGATCTTATCTATTATTTTAACAATCCTAGTTGTTGTTTTGTCTGCCATCATAAACACGGTAAGAGGTATTGAGTCTTTGAAAAGCTCAATACAACTATAATGTATTATTGTCATTGGTATTAAACTACTACAAGATGCAAATAGTTACATGAATAAAACACTCTACACTCGACGACCCGATAAATATTTATGCAAACAGAATATAAACGTTAGTGCGCGTTTCTGCACAGTAGAGCATGTGACCGAGTGAACAGGAGTAATAATGCACTCACCATCTGCAGTGTCCATCATGCTGGAGCGGTTGCTGCCTCGACTCACACCCTTCACTACAGGACTGGAACCCACTTCCGCTCGTGAGTTTCTGTCTTGTGGTGCTGTGGACGTCACGTCAGGAGGAACGCTGCTGCTCTCTGCGTCGGAACACAACAAGTGAGTATAAGAACAGTGTATGAGCTACAAAGGCCCCTTTTGGACATCCCTGAACTGTCTGAGAGCCAGCAGGATCGCCCTGAGTTGAAATGGATTTGTTCTTAATCAGTTGTAAGTCACCAGCGGAATGGTTAGGCATTAGCTATGAAATGGTACGACGTGCTTTCGACTGTGATGTAATCACCTACGACTCGCTAGAAGCTGAGCTCACGGCCAACTGTCACAATTTATGCGATTTGCTATATCTTGTCACGAACTGTGATGATTTCTAACCGTTTCTAACAACCACAGAAGATACAAACCTGCTACCTTACAAACTAAACGCCATCATGTGCAGTATTTCATCTAGTAAAGAATACTACTAAGTAACAAAGTGTACAGGGTGGGATCTACAAACCACCTACAGCTTGCTACGATCCACCTTTGGAACTGCTATGATGTTATCTGTAGCGATTCAGTGATGTATCATGATTCTTCTGTGTGACAATTGATGTACTGCCACACTGATTCCAAAATCGATCTTTTAAAAAAAATACATTTAATTAATGTTTAATAAAATGTTTGCCCTTCCTCTATAATCCTGCGCTTTAAACTATTCACTCATTACCAGGCAGCACATCATCCTGTGTGGTGGATTTGTTTAGCATTGTAATGAAATCCGAGGAGATCAAAAAAATGTAATAGGGAATCGGGATAGTTATACTATACTTATAGAATCGCTAAATAGATTGAATCGGCACCTAGGTATCGTGATACTGTATTATCGTAAACTACATTATGGTGAAATTCCTGTTGGTCCTCCTATGATTTCTTATGGTCTCGAAAGAAAGAGAAAGAGGTTCGGGACCGAATTCAGGAATGTAGGAAAGGGGTTTTAGCTTCATAAGATATCGGAGAATCGTATCAGTTTTTTATTCCATTATATTACTTCTCTACACATGGGTTATACTCGGGTGCTTATTAATAGATCTGGGAGCAAAAGTGTGTTTTGGGCTGTTAAAAAAAATAAAACATTATATATATTACAGATATGTTTAAAGAGAACAATGGCAGTAACAAACTAAGCGTGAGCCTGTGCTGGTTAAGCATTCTGCATTCATATTAATGTTGGAGATCAATTTCCCTGTGATTCAGGTTGCAGTGGAGTAAAAAAAAAAAAAAAAAAAAAAAACGGCAGAAACTGCTGTATGTTTACAGCGTCGGAGGCGCTCATTTCGACAGCATATGAACCATCCTGAAGATAAGACAGTCCCTTAGAACACCATTAACGCTGCTTATAAAACACCAACACGGACTTAATGATGTGAAACCAAATGCTGCCTGACAATTTCCCTTGCCGGTTCGCATTTATTGAGTGTGTAACACATCCTGTTCCTCTAATAAGCTTCTTTAATGCCTGAAATAAAGCAGGGGAATATGGCCTGTAAATATACTGAAGTCGAACTTCGAATCTAGAAGCCACCTTGCCGTTGTTTTGAACTCCTAAAACCAGTCAGCAATGTGTCATTATAAAGTACGTTGACGGTGGTGGCGTACCTATGCGGGTGTGTGCAAGCACGTCTGCCAGTGCGTTCTGGATGTGGTTCTTGCTGCCTTCTCCATGAGACAAGGTGGACGAGGCGGAGGACGAAGTGGACGATCCCTGGATTGAACGGTTGATCCAAAACTCAGAATTCTGCAGACTCTGAGCGAGAACCGCACTCACTGCGGCCTGACGTCTGCGCAGAGACCCTTCGTCCTCGGATGCAGACGACGTGTCTGCACACAGACACACGTACAAGATTATCACAAAGATATTCACTGTGTCTCCACAACAAAAAAAAAAAACGGGCAAAATTTGATGAGATTCTTTCTCAAATGAAAAACAGCAGGACTGTAAGTGAGTCATTAACTGCGGAGGGTTCGAAGAAGTGTCTGCAAGCACACATGGCCATGAACGTGTGCAGAAGCAATTAACATCGCTCGCTAAATGATTCTACATGTTACTTATTAAACTTAATCTTTTTATAAAACACTTTGCTCCAGACACAATCAGAGCTGTTTCAGCAGACCTGGTATTGCCGCGTCCCCTCTGTCCTGGTCACCGAGCTGTAGACAGAAGGGGCAGCAGAAGGCAAGTGGGCGCGAGCTTGCTACTCACCAGGAGGGGTGCAGTTCTCCACGGTGGCATGGACAAAGGCTGATCGACGCTTAGTAGGCATGGGCAGTGCCATCTTCTGCTCTTTATGCTTGGCCAGAGCCGCCTGTACGGCTTCCGTGTGGATATCTGAGACGGGAACAGAGGAGACATAGTACAGAACAGCCATTACAATAACACATTCACTTTTCATAATTACTAGTTGGCGCTACGGGGAAACGGCAGTGTGTGGTTTAAAGACGGTGCTATAAAAGATCCGAACTCATTATCAGACACGAGTTGAGATCCACTGATAGTATTCATTATGTGTCTAAGAGTTTAGGATAAAGCACTATAGAGTGTAAAGTCTTAAACCGTTATACCTAATACACACATGGTGATGAAAAATAAAACCTTGTGTCAAAGAGACGGTTAAGATTTTTAAAAAAACCCTTATAAAAACGCAACATATTTGAATCTTATAAGTGAATATACACTCAAATGTGAAAAAAATGGCAATAGAAATATAACCAGATTATTTTAGATGATTAAAATGTTAACAAAAAAAGATGAAATAGTCATAACATTTGTAAATCATGTGGGAAATATCGGATACTTTTTATTATTATATTCAAGTTATTTCTATTTGTAACAATGCTAGGAGATTTGACCGCAAACCAATATCACTGTGATTATAATTGATACATTCGTTTTTTTTGTCTTTATAGTTTACTGACAACATTTTTACTGTAAACATGCTCAACTATTTTTTTTTCCCCTAAAAGAAGTTCGCCTCCATGTTTCTTCCATGTCACAGGCTGGGTGGGGCTCGAGTCATGTGACTACACAACATACACACAAGGCGGTATGTTGTTTAAGAGAAATGTACATTAAACACATGGTAGCGAGGAAAGAATAAAAAAAATAAAATAAATTATTTAATAATAATTTAATAATTAAAAAAATGTAATAATAAAATAATAATAAAAAAAAAAAGATTGAGCTTCTGAATGTCAGTTTTGATTTATTTTTGATCAACTGCCCGGCTCTAATTTCCAAAGGTGTAATTTTTTGTAATTTTAAATTGAACGTGCCATCTGCTATTACAAAAGCAATATTTTAAATTCAGCAGTACATTACAATGACTTTTATGAGGTTTCTGCTTAAAATGTGTTTAAAAAAAAAAGAATAAAGGTAATGCTGAAGAGTTTAATAAATTTTCTCCTGAAAACTAATGTGCGGATGTTGTCTCGATTCACAGTGAAGTGATGCGACACATGAGAAGGAGAGGCATGGGATGTGGTAGAACGGGTAGTGTTACGATTAATCTGTAGCTTGCTTTGTAATTTGTGCTGATATTCATGCGAAACCAGTGAAACCATGGCAACCAAGAATTTAAACGAAACTCTGACAGAGCATGAACGATGCAATGCATGACTCCAGGGAGTGAGTCGGTCATATAATCACTGTCGTTAAGAACTAAAGTGCATATTAGTGATGGTGAAGACCAAGACTAATGTGAGCGTGAACCGGAGATACCTGATCTGTAACGGTCATCGCGTGTCCCGCCGCTGCGATGTGAGCGGTGTTGCCGTGGAGGGGCCGAGGGTCCTGCGTCCGGGCTGGGAGACGAGTCGACACCGGGGCCTGGAGCCAAGTGGATACTCTTTAGGCCTGGATCTACATCTACAAACATTACAACACACACAATCAGAGCACGGGTCTATACACGAAATAAAAGGGACGCAATTACAGCTTTTACCTTCACAGAGACACGCACAGCGTGAAAACACACGGATTAGGTGCGGTGTGTGAAGCAGCCAGGGGTGAAGCTTCAAAGGCTTCAAATGGCAGCTTTGAAAGCATAATATTTGAAGATTCCACTTTAATAGATAAATCTTTTTAAAAGTGCTTTCTGAACTGTATTAATAAGAGCATGTGCCAAAAAAAAAAAAAAAAAAAGTTTAATCTATGTTAGGAAGCTGGGGACAAATAAATTGACAACACTTTCTCCATGAGTGAGTCAGAGTTTCTGGGATGACGCAACGACAGGAAACTGCCCTGGCACGGCAAGTTCATCTCTTTCATTTCCTCCTTTGTTTCCTGTTCGAGTCATATGATGAGATAAATCCATGTGTTCAGCTACACAAAGGAAAAGAGGTTGAGAAATATTGGTTTAGATCACTTAAATTGCAGGCTTTTAAAAACCGATCGCTCTATTCTGCAGGCCATTTTAATTACAGATCTCACACAGAGGTAATAAGTGCTAATGAAAACAAGGTTTTTGCCATGACAAACTGAGCTATTGTGGCGAAGAACATGTCTGTGCTTGCCTCGATCATGCAGTCTCAACGTCGACCACTAGATGGCATGAGGGAGCTGAATATAAATATATTCCATTCAACACCAAGAAATAAAATAAAATAAATAAACCAATAAAATATTTTTAGCCTGAAGGAACATGTCACTTTAACAAAAGATATTTCTGGGGTTGTAAACATATCAATAATATTTCTTTAAAACCTTTAACAATCTTCACAATTTCAGTGCATGCACAAAAAAAAAAAAAAAAAAACCTGGCAAAGCCATAGAAAATTTCATCTCGCTATAATAAATTTGACAGGTTTATTTCTGCATTTATTTATTTATTACACACATTTTAAGGAGGAACGTTCTAATAATCCCGTGGGCCTAAAATAATTTTTTTTAAAGAGATGTCAAATTAGCCAAGTCTTTTTCTTTAACTTGTATTACTTTTATGTGTACTGCTAAAATGACACATTCGCCAAGTGAAATATTCAGATGTGCAGATAACTTTCCTTTTTTCAGGCACTAAATTCCTAAAAACTAGAAAAATTATCTGGCAATAGAAACAAGACATTTTTCACTTGCATTTTTAATAACATTTGGCTAGTGATAAGCATAATAATCTTGTGTTTTGCTGTAGTCTTGTTTAAAGAAATTACAGATAGGATTTTGGCTAGATTCGAGAATATTTCACTTGCTAAGACATTTTTTTATTGCGGTGTGAGACGACTGCCAAAAAACGTCTACGACGGCCTGAGCGATAGCGTTCTGCCTGTCAGACGATTAAAGATTCTGCAACACTAGAACTTGACATTACTACAACACACTCATTTCATCAGTGTAATCTGGCCTCATGAGGATATTTGGGATTTTGTCACTTCTTCTACTACTTTATTTGTAATCCTTCACATCCGAAGACCGTGAGAGAGAGCTCTGGCACTGCAGGATTATCCAGCGCTGTGCAATTAATTGGATTTTAATTACAATTTTGGCTTCCAACAACTATGAAAAAAAGACAAAAATGAGATGAAGTGATTATCGTGCTGCATTCCTTTTTTATTTTGCAACCATGTTCTTTTTTTTGGGGGTTAGAAATCCATTACATCCTTTTACTTCAATGTAGGTGCACTTTCGTCTATTACCTCAACCCTCAGCTCAAGCTTGTTCAATTTAAAGTTCAAAAATGTGTGAATGAGTTATCGTGTTAAATAATCATGATCCAAGTACTGACTGAAATAATCATGATGATTTTAGCCATAAATCAAGCAACTTTGAGATTCTTCTACTCAAAGAATTCTTACACAATATGTACAAAAACATCCGCACTCTGGCTGTAGAAATTCACTTTTTCATCAGAAGTGAATTTTGTCTTCATAGAGCTGCTTTCAGAGGACCGAAGGACGGAGATGAGGATTATAGGGAGGATGCTTTAACACCTGAAAATTAAGTGTATGCAGAGTGTCAACGGTGTGGGTTTTGAACTTTTCTCGGTCGGTGATTGAGGATGTTTCTCGCTCCAGACTCTGCCGTTTACTCTCAGGCTCGTAGTGATGAATCTGCGTCTCTTCACCAGTAATGATTCTCTTTAAGAAACTTTCACCTTCCTAACAGTAGAGTATCGGTCCAAATTTTGTTTACAGATATCCAAACACTTCTGTTTATGCTCTTCCGTGAGTTATTTCGGCAAAGGGTACACCCCCAGACCACAAAACAAATCACTGCACGATGCTCGTCTTTCGTTTAAATCACAAGTGAGGCGTCCATGTTTTGCTCACACCGCAGTTACAAACAGACCGATGTAACACGTTCAAACCTGCACGGCAGTGACTGGGGAGACTGCAGCCTTGAACGGAAAGCGCTGATAAGACGGCGCGGCCGTCTATTACAGAAGTACGGATAGTAGCCTCCGAGTGGCACAGTGGTAAAGCGCTCGCCCTATCATCCGGGGAGCGCTGGTTCGAACCCCGGGTGATGCTGTTTTCCTCTCACAGCC
>JAOVVB010000018.1:5371930-5382770 GCA_028570985.1 Heterobranchus longifilis | reverse complement strand
ACACACACACACACACACACACACACACACACACACACACACACACACACACACACACACACACACACACAGATGAACATTTGCATATTCCCGAACACTTCATTTACATTAACAATTTACTTGATTTGCATTCAGTATCAATATTATGGATCATTTTCCCACAGGGACATCTGTTAAAAAGTTAAAACACTACATGATTTTGCTGAGTCATTGTTTTAGAACATGCTGAGGAACACATATTGGATATTGAACCCAAGATAATGTAGTGGACCACTGACCATCAGCCTGCAGGCTCCTAGGGTCAATAATGAAGTAGTTCCTTCTTTCTGCACGAATAATCCAGATATGGTCACCTTCTTTTCTTGAAAAGTTAACGGTAAATAACTTCAACCAAGTTAACGGTAAATAACTTGTAGTTGTTGCATCATGTTTCATGTAATGAGCCAATTGACAAAGTCGCTATTTTTGTGTATTTGGATATCACATAAAAAAGTATTCAGTGGCCCTGCTTTAGTTTTACGGTTGTTCTTTTAAGCTGTAACATGATTTGCACTATTCTCAAAACCATCCCAAAAAATTACAAATCAGGTAAGGATACAATGTTCTTATTCTAGGCTCGACAAAAAGTGCATAAGAATAACTTCTCTGAAGGTGGATAAGACGTCAACTGTGTCCTTCACTTTTCCAGCATCCCAGGGGCGAGCTGCATAGAATTGGCAGTAATATTTTGTATATAGTCCCTTATACATAGTGCCAGTGGTGATTCTCTGAAAAAGCATTCATTCTCTTCCATTTTAGCCTTTAAATTAGCCTTTCACCTGCTTGTCCCTGGGGTGTTTTCGCTAAGTCATTTAAATACGAGGCATGTTCAAGTCAAACTGGGATTTTTTATTGTGTATAATAACAACACAGTTCCAGTATGAAAGTAAAAATACCTTTTATTTTCTATATAATCCCCTGCTACAATAATGCACCAGGGTGCATCAGGGTAGAAAGTTGTCTCAGTATGCCAGAGCTATGATCAAGTTTTTTGCCTCCTGTTATCAATACTGCTGAAATACTGGCCTCCTAGGAACCCCTTTAATGGCCCCAGTTCCTTTAATGGGAAAAATGGCCTGATTTGATTTCCAAAGGTGTTGTTTTTTTTTGCAGGACAATAAATGACCCCATCCTGCTCACTGCTGCACTTGCACATTATAGGAACCTGATATAACTTTCTACCTTGATGGAATACAAGCCCTAGTAAATACTGTAGGTAGGATAAAGTGCAATAGTGCTGCAGGGAAATATACAGAGAAATAAAGGGAATTTTTACTCTCTTAACTTGTTCTCTATTTCTGCACAATCAAAAGTCCTGGTTTGTCTTGAACACCCTGGATGCATGTTCACCCAGCAATATTCTACATTTTATATTAGAAATTATTACAAATTATGGAAGTTTATTTCAGTTAATTGTATATTAATTGTATACTACTGTATATAGTTCTGAGATATCTAGTGGGATGTGTCTAATACAAATGTATGGAAAGTCCATGGGTATACAAATTTATAGATATACAGTGCAGTAGAGCATGTGTAGCCCAGTAGCTCAAGGTCAAACTACAAAACCAACATGCCAGTAGTAGGGACGTCAATGTAGCTCAGGTTTCTATGCTAATCAGGGCTTTTTGCAAGCTGGTTGCATGTACATCTATTTCTGTATATAAACACCAAAGGAGTCTACTCACAACTGAAATATAATGAGACTTAAGAGAGCACAGGTTTTACTTCAAAACCTGCAAACTATAAATGAGTAGAAAAATGGATTAAGTCTTCTGCCAAAGAAAATGAAAATTTGTCTGTATTCATTACAGAATGAAAAGCAGATAAAAGTAGCATATGTGCTCGACTTCGCCTACTGTCATTTTTCTCACTGGCACAGTTTATCTTCTGTATATTTTGTCTTGAACTCATACAGTATTTTTAGATGTCACTGTGGAAGAGTAATCTGCTGAGTCAGTTCTGTCGCTTGAGTAACTCATTCGCTCCACTGCAAATAATAAACTTTTTAACCTCTTGAGACTAAAATGTCATCATAAGAGGAAATTACATTTTTCCCCAACTGCATTGTCTGTATATCCCTGTGTGATTCTCTTACGAGGACTCTTAGGTATAATTATTTTGCCAAACTTCTTCCTGTTTGAAGACATTGATTACGTAGTTATCAGGTTCTAGCAAAAAGAAACAGTGAGGAAAAATTACAACATCCAGATCTTAGGAGGTTAAAATGACTGACTTGTGTAGTACTATTAGTAGTATTAATGTCTATTTAAGAACACAAAACATCTTTAATTCTTCTCCTATTCCATATTCTCCCTCTCAACTAAATATCCACTATAACTGCTGAAGTTTTCAAAAAGTTTCTGTCCACCTCCAAAATAAGAAATCAGAATGAATTTTTCCCAGCATTCATATTGGGAAATCTCGCTACAGAGCATGCCAAGTCATACTTTTGAAACAGCTGTGGACAACAATTTTTATTATTTTTTGGCTGTAATTTTCCTTTGAGAAACTGTCTCAACCTGCATTGAGCCTTATACTGATCTGAAAACTGAAATATTAGATTAAATTTGACATCGATCTAATAAAACTTACCAATGAAAGTACAACACAAAATTGAATGTTTTGCTTAACTTTAAGAAGTTGCTCAGTCACTAAGTGTCATGTTTGTAGTAATGGGACGTACTGCGTCAGTGCTTCGAAGCGTGTGTCGAGAAATCCAGAAACTATTTAGTGAAGCACATTTCGAGGCTTGTATCGTTTACGGCGACTGACGTCATGAATGATGTTTGAAGCCTCGCTGTGATTGGTTTGCTGTGTTGTTTTTTGTGTTCCCTCTCTCATTTTGTAAACATCTGTGCAAAAAAAAAAAGTATAGCCCAAGGAATCTCTGTGGGTAGTATTGTTTTTAAATAAAAATTAATAAAGTGTCCCCACCAGTTGTACATGCACTGCCCTTCTTTTCTTTCCTCTTTCCAGTAGCACTGCCTCAGTTTAAAAAGAGTTAATCACATTCTGCCAGACTCACATCAACTAAGCACCTATAATGTCTTATTATTATTATTATTATTATTATTATTTCATCTTCTTAGTAACATTGCCCCAGTTGAAAAACATCACTGTCCCTCTCTCTCATATGACCGAAATTATAAAATATTGATGTAATGGAGGAGGGTCACTTTGGTATGTGTGCTCCTACCATGGAACATTGATTAAAATGTAACAGGCACGGAAATCTTATGAACACTATATACAAAAAAACATGAGTGCATTAACAGGAGGAAGCAAAAACAGATGGTTTAAATGGGGTATTATCTTGTGCTCACAATAAAAAAATGCATAGTTTAATGAAAAGCATGTATTATAACCACGCCCAACCTAGGGGAAGACAACTTTGAGAGGATCACAAACAGTACTGGTAAAATGACTACGAAATGGAAGACTGCTTGTCTTCCATTTTATGACCAGTAGGGGAGTTTTTGTGCAAATGAAGCCTCGAGAAATGAACCCTTTTGTGAACCAACTAGCTGGAAGGCTTCAGAGATTCATGAAGCTTCATCTCGCTAACACTAGTTTGTAGGATTGTTGCAGGCATAAGCACAGTGGTTAAGAGTTTAAGGTTTTTTAATATAATAATAAGAAAGGCAAACAAACAAACTAAACAGGAATGAACAAAACATGAAGTTATGGCACAATACAGAACCGAAAACAGCAGAAGATCGGAAAACAAAACAGAACAGTAATCCGAACAAAACAGATGGAAGACAAACCAAACTTAAAATATGGCTGCTTATAGCCAAACTGATTAGCAACCTTAGTTCAGGTGAGAAGTCCTATCACCTGACCGAGGTGCACTTTCGGAAATGTTCAAAATAAAAAGTCTTTGGGCATAAGGCGCCCTCTAGGGGTTAACCGCGACACTAAGAGAATGTCAGTATCAGTTTTCAATTGATCATATACAAGGTAGTATCAAAAAGTTTCGCGAGCTACAGATCCAGTCGCTTTTGCTGTACATCTCTCTTGGATGCCTTAAACCCTGGCAGTAGAATTTGCTATTGACTGTCTGGCGGATGAATTCTCAATTCACAATGAGCATGCACTTGGTCGAGCTGTGAACCTGTCTCGCCTTTTTTTAGTCATGGAGGTGATGGGCTCTTCCACTGTTGCATCATCTCAGTAAAGTACCCATACACCCTATTTTTGTCACCGGTAATAATCCTTCGAGCGGGACGAGTACCTCAACAGCACACTGACAGAGTTCTTGGCAGACTTCGACACAATGTTTCTTCTACTCCTTGGTCAGCAGTGTGGGGACAAACTTGGCAGCAACACGCTGCATGTTCAAATCACACGTGAGGATTGCCCATACTGTGCAACATTGTGGGTTGTTCTCCTACAATCATCTTGCACATGTTGTCGAGTTGTTTTTTAAACATTTTTAGAGATTGAGACTGTTAAAGGTGTTCCTCATCTCGCATTGTCTTCTTATGTAATGATCTTGTGTGTGCCACATAAATAACATCGAATGACTAATTGTAGCATCACCGTAAACATGCTGAATCATGTCAAATGTCTCTGTGGCAGATTTGCCTAGTTTCACACAGAATTTCACGTTCGCTCTTTGAACTTGCTGTCCATGATGAAATAGCAGACATGGTAACGCACATGATCAGAGTAGCACCAGTTGCACAGCTCCCGAAGCACAGTACACAGAATAATGTCTTCTGGCACACTGATTTATAAAGTTCGGTGATCCATTTGTTGGCATGTTACAAATCCAGCCTCAAAACTTTTTGATATTAAATATTACACAGCAAAAAGTTCATTAGTCCACCAATGTAATTGTTCAAGCAGAGTTCTAAGAATTTCTATATTTTCTATAACCACACTGAGAAGTAGCACTAGGCAATATTATCTCAAATTAAAGTCACAATTAACTTAACATTTTAATTTAATTATTATTTTGTTTGTTCCTCATACTTCACTGACAATATTTTTACTGTGAATAGGCTCAACTTTTAAAGCTATTTAATTTTTTTTGTGTGTCTCAGAATGAATGGGGCAGAGTTTTTAAGAGGAGAGTATATGAACATACACAGTAGGGAAAGTATTAACATATTTTTAAAAAAGTAATAACAGAATTAAAATAGAAAACAAACAAACAAATAAACAAATAACCTGGGCAAGATTGTGTGAATTAACTTTCATGACAAGTATCACTGAGAGTATCACACCACTTGTCAGTATTCATCATTTATTCTACTTCCTAGTTTGAAATAGTTACTACAGTACACTTGCTACAACTGGAACGATACAGAAAAGGTTTGCATGGACCTTTGAGCAAGGCTGACACAAACTCATGAAGCGTTACGGCTCTTGGTTACTGGGCTACTTATTGGGGTTGAACTGGGGTTCAATCCTCAGCACAACACGCGCGCGCTTCGCACACACGTAGACACACACTCGCCTTTACCCGAAAGGAGTTGGGGGTGGGTGGGGGCACACACACACACACACACACACTGATGAGAGTTTTATTTATTTGATAGTGTATTTCACATTTTTTGTTTGTAAAGGCTAAATACAAATAAAAAGTGAACCTTATTTTTTTTTTACTGTTTTTATTTTAAAAAAGGAGGAGCCTGGAGGTATTATAGACTTTGCAAATTCAGTTTGCATACATCCATTGTGTGTGTCCTCTGCAGTTTTTTCCTGAGGCTTTTTAATATTGTCCATATCGATATCGGAATTATATCGTGTCGACCAAAATTAAGAAATATATCGTGATATAAATTTTTGCCATATCGTCCAGCCCTAGTTAAAAGTATAAAAAGTCAGTTTATTAAGAATGAATTGCTGTGATATCACAGGCATAAAATGCAGATGAAATTATTTCCCTATAACAGCATGTCTCTGTGATTTGTTTCATGGTAACGGTGTAGTTACAGGTCACTAGTGAATCATCATTTAAACTGGGAGCGGACAGTTGAGGTAAAGTGTATTTTGTATTCTGTTTACGATTATACAGTGAGATAATTCTCACTCAATCCTCATGGTACCGAAGTCTGCAAACAGTGGCAGAAAAAAAAAAGCCTCCGCGGCATCCGTCAAAAAAAAAAAAAAAAAAAGAAGCTTTCGCACGAGCCAGTCAGTGAATCAACATTAACCCCTTAAGGCTTCGAGCCGCACTAGATTTTCTCACCCGAACGAAACAATTCAAGATCATCCTCCAGGCTGAGAACAAGCTGGAATATGAGAGACGTGAGAAGAGACCATAAAAACGGCTTATTAGACATGAACATAACGCGCCTCATAGAGTGGCTGGGTGAAAGAAGAGACAGCGAGGACGTGGCGAAGAACCGGAAGCAGAAGCAGAAGCAGGAGCAGATGGGTCGCCAATTATGGGGTTGAGAGCTCGGCGCTTTCAGGAAGGTGTGACAGACCGGAAGATGAGCGAGTTTAAACCGTCTTTAGATATAGACACGGGAACTGACGTCACATGGGCAATTTTATTTACAGGTCTTTAACCTGGGCTTGACACGAAAGCTATGCGCAGCAAGGAAACAAATTACACACCACTTAAAAAGTTTAAAATCAAGTACAAATTGTTGTTTTTTTTTTCACCCTCGCTCGAGTATTTCTAACGCACGTGTAGGTGCACATTAACAGCAGTCCATCATATTAAAGATTGAGAATGTAACAAGCTCAGTTTTGGCTTGTGTAAAGATAAAAAGTTGATCTTGGCAGCTGTAATGTTTTCCCCTCAGGTAACTACACAAAATTAATGCGCTTTATTTGTTTTACCTGCTGCTTTTCAATAATATTTTGATATCCGGAATATGTATGTCGGATACGTGTACCTACATTATAACAGTGCAATAATGGACTGTTTGCACAAACATATCAAAATTATAACCACAACGGCACTCCTGCCTCTGTCGCGTTCGCTACGAAGACATTCATCATGTATGAAAGAAAAGCTCATTTTAGTGAGCTGGGAAAAAAGGGGGAATCAGACTGCCTCATCTTATCCTGTCTGGGAACAATAAACAAAAACAAACAAACAAATAAATAAAAAGCATACACACTGATATCAGCTTGAACAGCTTTTAGCTTTGATCACAGCATGTGTTTGCTGTGGCATTGTTTCGACAACCTTATGCATCACCACAACATTTATTCCATCCAGAGACAAATCGCTCTGTGAAGTCTTCTCCAGCACATCCCAAAGACAATAATTGTAGTTAAGGACATTTGTCATGTACGATAGTGACTCCCCATGGTCCCAGAACCGTTCTTTCACAACGCGAGTCCTGGAATATGATCGTGCCATCAGGAAAGAACAACTCTATAAATGTGATAACCTGGTTATTCAGTCAGCTGACTTCCTTTTTATTGCCATACAACATTCACCCTTTTTCCAACAAGGCAGCTCCAGAGCCGGTGCCCGATTTTAAACCAATTTCTGCATTTTCAGATGGCCAAAGCGGCGGCACTTGGCGGGATATGTGGGTTGTTATCACGACCAACTAACTTGTTAAACTGGAGGAGTCAGTCACATGTAGTGTAGTGTATGTTGTAAATGCAATGGGCACCACAAATGCTTCCTAGTAATGATGGTTTGATCCTAAAGTAGACTCAGAAAGCTACTCTGAAACTCGCCATTGTTGTTGTGCTTTCCGCTAGCACGCCCCGCCCAACCAGGCTAGAATTGTCGGCAAAGTCGAGACGTACACGGACACTGTGATGTAATGCTGTGACTCTCTAGCCCATCGAAAATCAAAAGCTTAGTTCTTATGAGGTTCGTTATTTACCCAGCTCTGAAGCGGCACTGGAAATGAACGAACAACTGGTTCACTCATCCAGAGCGACCTAAATTTATCTCATTATACAACTGAGCATTTTATATATATATATATATATATATATATATATAAATAAACAACTTTGAAGATAAGAAAAGAGTTATTAATAAAAAAATAACATTTAATTACGCTATTTCAAAAGACAAGAGACAAAAGTTGTGTACTTTAACACAAGTGTGTGTTGATTTGTAAATGCAGATTCACTTAAAGCTTGTGTAATTTCACTAAACACATACATGGCTTATAAATCAACACGCTGGGCTCTGGTGCGACATTTAAATCTCCTGACGGTCACAAAACAGGTCATGTCATCAGGAGATTTCGATTTTTTTTTACATTTTTAAAAATAATATTACGATTACAACTCTTTAATTAACACTATATTCATTTTTAAATTATTTTATTGTTTTATTTTTAAACACATGCTAGCTACAATGCCCTGCCTTTTCTTCCTCACTTCGGCATGACATCATGCTCCCGATCCCTCAAAGCCACAATACAACCCTTTCTATTCAGAAGTCACAGAAGGAATAAACTACATGAATAAAATGCCTGGCTTGTGACCGATGATGTAAGTCTGAAGTTCATCTTTGTTCGTCTTCGATGTCGGGGAGCGCTGCTACGGCTTTAACCGTGTGCTTCCTGAGCAGGAAGTTAAAGTAGGTCATGTTCGCCAGCGCTCGATCGCCGCGCTCCACTGTTTCGCTCGTTTCTATTAGCGAGACGCTCCCTCCGGGCTCCTGCCTCATTTAACCTGGCAAACAGGGACACTGTGATTCAGGAAGCTCTCTCAGTGTGACTCCGATAATCAAGCCGGGCTCAAAGGGTGTGGTCTTTGAGGACCTTGTGCGTGTGAGTGCATGTGTGTGTGTGTGTGTGTGTGTGTGTGTGTGTGTGTGTGTGTGTGTGCGCGCACGCACAAACGAATGAGAAGACAACATAAAACGGCGAGTAATTATCTGTATGAGAGTACACATGCACTGGATGAAGTAATAAAGTAATAAAACTCACTCCAAAGATACTAAAACTCTTTTCAATGCGAAGCAGTTTCAAAATGGAAACAATGTGAATTCAGCCACATTTGACCCAAATACCAATGCTATATAATCACAAGGCATCCAAGAGGAGTTTAAAAACCACTTCTTTTTTTTTTTTTTTTTTTTTTAAACAGCCAGGATATTTAGACATTTTAATCCAGCCAAGATCAACAAAAGAAAAATTTTCCCTTCAAGGAGTTAGTTCTGATTAACGACCAAAAAACCCCACAGGCAAATAAATAAACAAACAAACATCAGGTACAACAGGTACTTAAAATAAAGCGCTGAATTTTTTTTTTTTTTTGCAACTTTTTCTTTTAATTTATTTAAACTGTTTTGATATCAGGGGTGTGAATTTATTCACAGAACAGTTTAAACGGGCAGGGGCAAAAAAAAAACAACAAAAAAAACCCCACAAGAAGTCATGACCGAGGACCTTTAGGACTTGCTGGAGTGCATACAGGTCACAATGAACCCTAGTGACCCCTGTGACCCGACCAGATACTCGCTCATGGGAACAGAGAGCCGCGCTATGGAAAGGTCTTGAACTTACTGGGAAACTAGACACAGAAGGCAGAAAGCCCAGCTTGCTTTTCTAACCCAGAGGCAAGCGATACTCACGTGTGACACAAACCTTCACACACACACACACACACCAACTTAACACTGGTTGCTGGCAGACAAACACACCTAGTGATGTAATGCTGGTGTAATAAAGCTCAATAAAACAGCTAACCAGAAAAAGAGAGAGAGAGAGAGAGAGAGAGAGAGAGAGAGAGAGAGTCTGGCATTTAATAAGTTCTTACATTTTGTACATGACCTTGTTCTGTTTGTTTGTACACTGTTGTAATTTGGGGGGGGGGAATAATAATTAAATTTGACACGTTTTTAAAAGCATGTGTGAGAAAACCCCTGACCAGACACGGACCCTTGCTCCTTCACGTCTTGATTTCTTTCTACACAGTAAAACAATGCTGAATGCATGCATGCAAAAAAAAAAAAAATGCAATAATCTCTTTTGAACAGCTGATAGTAAGACGTGTCTATAAAGCCTTTATATGCTTTGTAACGGCTTTATAACTGCTTCGTAACAGATGATGACATTTCATCCTCCCTATAGTCCTGATCTTGTTCCGTCAGACTTTCACACATTTTGTCCCTTGAAAACAGAAGAATCACGCTTGATGACGGCGGTGGATTCGTGGCTTGTAGCTCAGTCTACAACAGATGTTGACTGATGGATAAAGTGTATTTGAAAAATGCCATTCTAAAAGTTCATTAAAATGAATTCTTCAGCCAGACTGCGGATAATTTATCACCCTTTATACATAGTTTCCAAAACAGGAGCTTAATAATAATAATAATAATAATAATTAAAAAAAACTGGACAAGTTGCTGAAATGTTTAAAAAGTCGACAGCTTTACTGAAGCTTCTCTCACGCACTCAATCAAATCAGGTCCACTGACCAAAAATAAATAAATAGTTGATTGATCCCATCAACTTACTATTCTGCCTTCGACTAGGGGTTTTATAAAATACAATAGTACTTTTACTTCGTGCATTTTTTAGAAACTTGCTTTACAAGTTTCGACGGTTTATGTGAACACATACATTTACTCCATAGAAGGTTCCCCTTTCAGAGACATGGGTCCCATCAGGGATCTCTTTTTAGTGTATATACGGTTAGAGATGCTGCCAAACGAAGCAACCGATTTGACTGAAATTTGACTTGTGTTGAAACTTGAACCATAAAATATAGTTAGCAATTGTGATTGTCATTTCTCTCTCGCACACACACAGAGGCTTTAAGATTTTTTTGAAAGAGTGGAACACACACACACACACACACACACACACACACACACACACACACACACACACACACACACACACACACA
>JAOVVB010000018.1:5357445-5370989 GCA_028570985.1 Heterobranchus longifilis | reverse complement strand
TTCTATGTTACCTGTTTTGTATAATTAAAAACAATAAACACATTGTTAAAAAAAATAATAATAAATACGACAACGAAAACGTTCCCCTCTGATCGAACTCTCCACTTCAAATACATTTCACATAATTACAAAACCACTCCCCGTTTCTGATTACCATCTGAAGGCTGCTGGGAAACCCTCAATGACTAGGTTCCTCAATGACATCATTTTAAGCTTTTAAAAAATAAATAAATAAATAAATATGGTCAGGAAATCCCAGTGCTTGTATGCACTTAGAAGATTATGTTGATAAAATACAGACTCGTACTCGTACATATGGCTGATGATTACACTACTCGACATCAAACCCTGGATTAGCCGAGCTGTCAGGGGATGACACGTCCCATCCGTTCTTTCTTTTTTTCTACGCACCAAACATGTAGCAAGCCCAGGCATGAGTCGGGTGGGGCGCGTCACAGAGGGTCGCGAGTGGGAGTAGGAACGTGAAGAAATGAAGAGAGAGAGATAGTTGTTTAGAGGTTTCGTTGCTTATATCTGCTCTTCTCTGTGACTTCACGGCTTTAGCGCTTCTCCAGGCGGTGAGTCACGAGGGAACGCTTGCTCCGCTCTGACACAGCGTTTTTAAACCAAACAAGATGACCCGACAGGATATGACAAAGACCTAAGAGACACGCATTCACTAATTTCTCCCGCCTTTATTCTTTAGTAATCCCACTTATTCGTTGTATACACAGGCTCAGACTCCCTTTTCACCAAATATAGGACACTCCCTAAAAGGGAAGTGGGCGGTCTAGTAGAGGTGAAGTACAGTACGACACGTTAAAGCGCATCCTAAGCACCTTGTTTTTCCGCGTCCTTTAAGGGTTTCCATTAGTGAATGTTTAACTCCGGTAAACCGAACGCTCTTTCAGATATTCCGAAATATCTCTTCGCTTATTCGACACAACATCGCTGTCGGCCTTTAAAATTAGAATTGGACCGGCTGTTGGTAACATATCTGAAGCCGTCCACACCCTTTCCAAACAATCGGCTTGCTAATAATCTGATCCACTGAGGCTGCGAGCATGTTCTCGTTAGCAGAGCGGTAAGTGCAATAGCAGACCTCTTCTAAACACAGGAACTTGTCTTAACCCCATACTTCTCAGAATGGAGATAAAAAAAAATAAAATAAATTTAAAAACTTTCTACCCTGATGGTATCCAAGCGCTTGTGAAATGCTGGGATTTAGTGCGTTAGTGTAGCAGGGGATTATATAGAGAGATAAACAACAAAAAGTTTATATTTGAAAAACTTTGCTTTGTATAGTGTCTTGCCTTACACTCACAGTCGCATTAAAATCCCAGCATGTGCTGATTATTTTATATACAAATCTCATTACAGTTTGAGATTAAGAGTCTTAAAGCCCTGCTAATACAAATCACATGCCTGAGTGTGCACTAAAAAACTGTGTATAAAGTATAACACTAATCATCTTTAGCCCTGTGACATGTTGGTGTACTGGTTAGCACCGTGTCCTCGCACCCCCAGGATCAAATCATCTTCTTGGGTCTGTGTGCGCGTGTGGGTGTGTGTGTGGAGTTTGCATGGTCTCCACGTGCGTGGTGGGTTTCCTCCGGTTACTCTGATTTCCTCCCACAGTCCAAAGACATGCAGATTAGTCTGCGACTGTGTGAGTGCGTGTCCTGTGACAGATTAGACCAAAGTCTCATGCGATAGGTCGGGGCTTCCTGTGACCCTGTAACATGATGAGCGATATATAGCAGATTTCATTAAATCAATGAATAAATCTAAGTTAAGCCCAGATGATGCTTTTTTTTTTTGCATGGCAACGTAAAACACTGTTCCTTTTTAAGCTCAGCCAGTCAGTCCCAGCTGCGCGTCAAGATTGGCTTCATGCTCTCTTGAGTAAATGAGCCATTTGTCAGGGGAGTTTTTTTTTTT
The DNA here is from genome assembly GCA_028570985.1 of Heterobranchus longifilis. Lineage (NCBI taxonomy): Eukaryota > Metazoa > Chordata > Actinopteri > Siluriformes > Clariidae > Heterobranchus > Heterobranchus longifilis. Next base: position 5,369,048 of record JAOVVB010000018.1, on the reverse strand, counting down.
TTTTTTTTTTATCTCTGCGAAAATTGAAGCGAGCAGGTCTGGGAAACAAACAATTACACCAGTCTAATTGTTCCACTTACAGCAAATGAGGTTTGGTCCGTTCAGGCGATGTGAGCTGGAGTGCTGTGATTCAGTCGGGGTTGACTGAGAGGAAGTAGCAGTAATGTGTAACGTGGCTAATAGAAATCGGTGTAGAAGTAATCAGCGACTTGGGGTTGTGCACTTTGTGTGGGTTGCGGTTGCAGAAATATTGATATCCGCGATAGTCTCTTAAAAGCAGATTGGATCACGAAATCATATTTCAAAACGCCTTCATCTGCGCTTTTCGGGTGCGAGTACGAAGTATCTGGGTCATGGAAGTTATGAGGGGCGTTCAAGTCAACCCGGGACTTGAGGGTCCAGAATTAGAGTAAAAATTCTCTTTCTTTAGTTCTCCATACGATCCCCTGCTACACTAATGCATTTATCCCAGTGTTTCACTAGTGCTTGGATACCATTAAGGTAGAAAGTTCTCTCAGCACCCAAGAGCCAGGATCCGACTGCCAGCTTCATATCTGAAACCCCGGCTTCTCAGGAACTCCTTCAATGGTTCGAACATGTGGAAATGGCTTGAAGTGGGATCAAGTTATGCGTTGATTTTTTTTTTTAGTTCAGATGTTTCACTCACTCAATGTTCACAGTAACAAGCGCACCGAAGCCGGGAACATCACTCATGGACATTAAAACACTTTTCCATGGCGAAGAGTCTCATCACCGTACTGTGATTGAAGTCTTCTGTAAATGTCAATTGATTTTATGCCTTCATTCACAGGAAATTTCATCAGTCTGACGTGACCCTTGGCATCATCTCCATTAGTGCTTCTTTGAGCACTTTGGCTTAATAACTCAAAATTAAACATTACTTTAAAGGATTTTATCTTTTTATCATTCTCTCTAAAATGACTCTAGCTTTCCTGATCTGTTTTTTTTTTTTTTGGGCCCTGGCAGTGACTCTGTCCCCTCGCCAACGTATCAGCTCAAGTCTGAAGGCAGAAAAGGCACCTTGTGAATAGGGGAGGTCAGGAGAGAACAGACAAACTGACAGGAAGGCCACAGGAACTCTCTTGATAACCGCGGTGAGCAGAAGAGAGAGAGAGAGAGAGAGAGAGAAAAAAAGAGCATCTCTGATAAACAAGCAACAAAGCAGAAGCCGAACATCCTGCTTCACACTTATCAGTCTGAGGCTACAGGGGAAACCCTAAGCCTGAGGCTAAGATTAGCAAAGAGACTCAACCAGGCACATCCTGAACATCTGAAAAAGGAAAAAAAAAAAAAAAGTCTAGATCTGAGTCAGAGGCTACATTACGTATTACAGATTCATCCGGACCAGACAAACTGAAGATGGACAAAAACATTGTCTGGTTTGCTGAAGCTTAATTTCTGAAGTGCTTTGCAGTCGGTGGGCTCAGAATTTGGTGTCAACGGGAGGAACCCGTTGACTGAACCTGCCTGGTGTGAACAGGTCAGGCTGGTGGTGGGGGGTGTGATGGTGTGAGGAATGTGTACCTTACAACACACGAGTCTCTTAACAGCACTCTTGTCTCATCTGAGTATTAATCCTTAACCCATGATGGCCCGGTCTAGTTAGAATACGGCAAAAAAAATACGCAGAGTCACGTACTACGACGCATTTTGAACTGGTTTGTTAACATGGCCTCATGCACCTCATGGCGTCCTCGGTCATCAGATCTAGCAGAGGTAGAACATGAACATATGATCCCATTATCTTCAACTACTAATAGCTTTAAACTATTTTATTACTTGCACATGGTGTAAATTTTCTGTTTAAAATTTAGGTCATGGGTGATTGTAAAAGCATATCAAACTGTATGACTGCACGTGACAAATAAAATGTAAAACAAAAATTGATTAGATAACATCAAGGGAATTAATTCTGACACCACAAAGATGATGGTGATATTGTGTATCGTCTAAATGTCTTCAAAGACGTGTAACAGAGCAGCAGCAGCAAAAAAAAATCCATCCCAAGATGCTCCAACCAGAAGAAGCGCACACAGATCTGCCTACAGTCTGAAGCCCACTAGGGAGCTCGGATAAATCCCTTTTTTCCCCCAAATTAGACAGCACTAATAAGCCCTACGCTGTTTCGATGCTCTTGTTTAGAGACGGCAGAGTCGGGGGGCAAGGGAGAGAAAGCGCCGCTGTCCAAATCCCTGCAGCTTCGGCTTGTTAGGAAGTGAGGAAACAGCAGGAGCAGGCGGAAGGTGCAGGGAGACTTTAAAATCGTCCAGAATGTGGTGGCGATAGTGGAGATGGTTTAGATAGAAACCTTGACTGAGCAGAGTGCTTTGTGTGCGACAGGAGCACTGAGGCAAGTCCCACTGGATTAAAACACACACAAACACACACACACACACACACACACACACACACACACACACACACACACAGAGAGTAAGTAAACAGAGCAAGACAAATGCAGAGCAAACTGGTTCTCTCAGTTTGCATGTGAGGAGCTTGTCCCTGGGGGAAACCCTGAGGCGGAGACTAGCAGAGAAACTCACCCAGACCCAAGCCAAGAAGAAGAAGAAGAAAAAAAAAACAACTCGGATGAGATCTCTGTGTCAGCAGCATGAGGTCTGGCTAATGAGCCGTTCTCCTCACGGGTGAGATATTAAAGCAGATTCATCGAATACATTCTTGAGGGTATGATGGAACCCCGACGTGGTGTCTTTGCACACTGAGTATACGCATAGTCTTAACTCCTGATTATAAAGACTGGAAGAAAGGAATTGCGCATTTCACATCAAACTCAAGGTCAATGCACACCTCAGATCTACCTGCAGTCAACAACACCTCAGACCTTCTGTCTGCTGGGATAAAAGGATGTACTATCTAAAAATGACAAAATTCAATTCTTGTCTGCTTCCTAACAAACGGAAGCCGAAAGATTCTTCACTTTCGCATCTTTCTCGTAGCGAACAGCAGCTGAATACACTTAACGGAAAGCTTTATCTGCCCCCTTCTGCATGCCGGAGATCACAGAGCCTGTGATTGGCAAGAGTCATGGGAAAAAAGAGAGAGAGTATGTTTCATCATGCATAGCATAAAAAACTAATTAGCAACACAAAAAGGGTTCATAAATCTGTTATGTATCAATTTCTGGTGCCATTGTCGTCTTAATACAAAACTCCTGAGACAAAACGGCTAGCTCGTACTTCGATCAAATCAACGTCTTATTTTCGAGAAAAAAAAAAAAAAAGAACGCGGAAACTTTTTTCTTTGAAGAAGCGACTACCTAGTAGGGTACGATATTATAACATACAATATCATCACAACACCCAGGGGTGCTGATTCAATTAATATTGCAATTCTGCAAGTACATTTACAATACGGCATTTGGCAGACGCCCTTATCCAGAGATACTTACATTTTTATCTCATTACACCTCTGAGCAGGTGAGGGTTAAGGGCCTTGCTGAAGGGCCCTACAGTGGTAACTTGGTGGTGGTGGGGTTTGAACCTGAGACTTTCCAAACCGTAGCCCTTCACCTTAACCACTGAGCTATTACTTTAAAAAAAAAAAAAAAAAATCCAAAATCAATATTAAATTCTTTCCAATTTCGTTACAATTTTATGACCATGAACCCTTAAAATAAAAGAAACTTAATTAAAAAGTTTTATACTTTAGCTTTATTAACAGCTTCGCAACTGACCTGAGCATGAGTAATTAAATGTTGTTCAGTCCTTATAGTATCAGTTTTCTCACTTAAAAAACTAAGCGCAACATTTAAAACAAACACCAAAATTTTACATTTAACTTAATTTAACTTGGTAAAATTTTTACTGAGCACGTATCTGTTATAGCATCTACCATAATTGTTACTTCTAAACAAACTAGTTTAGCGTTTAGCGTGTAGCACCTGGAGGATTATAAAGAAACTGATGATTTTACCGCCTCAAATGCCTCTGAAGCGTGTGTTGAGCAACTGACGAATGCACGCAGCTTCTAACGTGATCACACACAGCTTTCAACACACGTGTTTTAAGATTAAGTAGCGCACATGGTATTATTATGTAACGCAATAAAAATGCGTTTCAGTCGCACCACTCGGTTATGTCTGACATGCAGGCTTTGTCTTTGGTTTTAAATGTCTCACAGATCCTGATGCATTTTGTTGATGTGCAAGAATGCAGAATTCTAGACTACAATCAAGCACCCCTGACCAAATCTGATTTTTTGTTAGGTTGCACATTGGTGCTTTTCCCCCTCATATAATTGACCAATACCTGACATTGATCTGAACAAACCAGATCCCTAAACTCACCCATACTGTATCTGTTACCTCCAGGGCCAAACAAAATTCTCCTTTAGCATCAACTTTTATTTTTCCTAGCACTAGAAATTCCGATTTGACTTCAGTCTGAAGTCACATTGCAAATAAAAAAAATGAATTAAAATCAAATCTGTATCCGTTTTAAGACCACGTATAGAAGTGGCCCAAATCAGGATTGAAAAAGATCAGATTCAGTGTGTTTTGTGTTTGTTCACACTGCTATAATAAACGAAGATCCGTGCCAAATGTGAGGGAAACGATCAGATATGGCCGCCTTTGGCTGGTAATGTGAACAAAGCTCGTGTAACGTCTCAACAGTACAAGATTTTCCAACTTGCGCGCTACAGACCCTGAAGTTGGCCGGTGTTCGGTTCACTGCAGCAACCCGATCCCTTCACTCAGCTTCGTCTTTAAAAATAAATAAATAAATAAATCGATGCACTTTAATTTCTTAAATGCGGGGTTGTTCCTGGCCTGAAGGAACATCCAGCGAGTGAACGACACGCTATTCATCTTCGGTTGGATATCCTGCCATTACAAAACCGACCGGGAACGCCAGCTATGCTTTCAAATGAGGCTTTGCGGCGACTGGAATATGCTCCATGAAAAAAAAAAAAAAAAAAAAAAGGCATCACTTCCTGTGCTCATGAATAGTCGTTTGAAATGGCCTAGACCCAAACAGGGCGTATAAAATAATCAGCCGCAAAATTACTATTGCTCTTAAATCATTATTCGATTCAAGTCTGACCTGTAAACTCGATCTGCTACCGTGATAACAAAATGACACCACCCTCATTGCCCCTGGCATCGCTGGTTTCTGTTTACAGTATATCACAGTAATTAAGCTTAAACAGGAGCCAATTTTCTACTGGAAAGCTGTTTAGAGACTGGGAATGGGTTAGGACCAGCCTGCTGAGTTACGCTAACCAACTTTCACTCACATAATGATCACCATAGTACACGTGATCCAAGGCAGGGTGGGGGAAAGAGAGAGAGGTGTGGGGGAGCCTGGAACTGGTACCCCATTGCCTTTAATGAAACGGTGTTAATAATTCAACCTTGGATCTCAGCGAGAGCCTGCAGCAGAAAGAAAGAGAAGCGGCATTAACTATTCACGCCCTGACAGCCGCACAGATATGGTCGTTACATAAGCCGTGCTGGGGGAGGGGGAGGAGACCCGCCGGGCCTGGGACAGACACAAGTCTCACGGCTTCTTTGTTAGAAGGAATGACAATCTGTGAGCTTGGACATCTGATCATCGCCCATCTGTCCGATGCCAGTGTCAGCATACAGAAGAAGAAGAAAAAAAATATAATCCTGGGAGATTTGAACGTCTGGTGCAGATCTCACATAGTTGGTTTCAAGTTTATTTACAGCGAAGAATTTTTTTTTTTTTTTTTAACTGCAGCGTGTAGAATGATCAGGTGACGCCGTTGGTTTTGACGATGCGTCATTTTTCTCACCGCGATGCGAAAACTAGACGGTCACTCAAAGGCGTGCGCCCTCGACGCCATGTGATTTTGCATTTGGAATGACTCAAGACCCAGGCTCGTGAAATCAGAGGTCAAGGTTCATCCAGATGAAGCAGGCAGGCCACAAAGTGGAAGTAACGGCTACCCAGGGACACATCCTTATTGCGTTCAGTGAACTGGCGGTGTAAAGGGGAAATGGTGTAAAAGCAGGGCAAAATTGCAAATTGCGTTGCAAATGCGACAGCTAGGTACACACAAAGATGACACTGAGAATTTAAACGGATGGTAAAACAAAAATCTAGGTTCTTCTGTGGGAAATACGTGGTAGAGGTATATTATATTACGTTATATATTATTATTATTATTATTATTATTATTATTATATTACATTTAGGGCTGCAACAACGAATCGATAAAATTGATAATCGATTACTAAAATAGTTGCCAACAAATTTCATAATCGATTCGATGTGTTGCGTGACGCAGAGACATTTGATTATTTTAAAAAAATAATAATAAATTTGAGCGCGGAGCGGAGTGAACGCTCTCGGTCTCGCGCACTGATGCTAGCAGAGTTAGCGCCTCATAGACAGGGCGGAGCAAAGAAAAAACTAGCAGAGGTAGAGGAAAGATACATGGCAGAGAGTGCGAGTCTCTTACTGGTATAATCAACATTAGACGAAAATAAGACGAAACTTATTTTATTATAAAATAAACAATTTAAAAGTATACATGTTCTATATGAATTTTTAAAAAAATATTTTTTCATATACAACATTTATTTTTATATATCTTTTATTGTCTCATGTAATTTGTAAACCATTAACCTATGAATTTATGTTCTAATACAATATTTGATAGCGATTATGTAGGGGGCCAATCCATGGCAGGGGGGCATTTTAGCACATAACACCGGAATGAATTATGCTCGTAATCCAAGGTTCCACTATATATATTTGGCAGAAGTAAAGCATGTCTATGTTTTTTGTGTTAGTCCATTTTTATTTTATTTTATTATTACTATAACAGCTCAAGGTGCAACATGTTCGTGTACTTTCTAAAGATTTTTGTTCTGTTTTGAATAAAGGGTTAGAAAGGAATGATTCTCAAATTTCTGTTTTTCATCCGATTAATCGGGAAAAAATAATCGACAGATTAATCGATTATTAAAATAATCGTTAGTTGCAGCCCTAGTTACATTATATATTACATTATATAAAAATAAATGGTAGTTGTGTTTGTTGTTTCATCGACTATGCACGTCCATAGTATGAAAATCTGATTGACATGCCCTGACGCGCATGTGTTTACACTTGAAACATGACCCATGATCTTTATCTCGCTCAGCTATTCGATGCTCCGTGCCAGTGGATGTTTTAAATACCCATGCTGACGGAGTTAAAGGACCACATGGATTACTAGCTATAGAGATCGTTCCCACTGAAAAATGGATCGGACGGATATGGACCAACATAGTGTCCACACGCTCTGTCGCTAAGGACTGTGTGGGAATTTTGGAAAGTGACGGCACAGGTTTGAGAATAAGGGCATTTTCAAAATCAATTTGCACTGTGACCCTACAATGACTGCGTCATTCCCCTATGCTTTCCAACGTTCACATTGTTTTCGCTTTTCCTTCTCGGGTATGCTTGTGTATTCCCACTCTCCGATACAGCAGGTGGCAGGATGTACATACTTTCTTTGTGAACCGCCATTAAACAAGAGAAGAAGAGGATGAGAAAGGTGCCTAATAATATATTCGTATTTCGTGCCTAATAATATTCGTATTTTGTCAAGAAGGACGCTCTTGTGTGTCTCCCTGGTTTATCAGCTATGGCTTTGTAGGTCAGAGGATAGGATTGGAGCGTGCTACAAGCACATGGAGATATCGGAGGTGTATGTACTGATGGTACTGACGGAACGGCAGTCTACTGCTGTTCACAGGTACTGTCGGCTTCCGTGACTGATTGGATCCATGTCCGGATACGCTGCATCGTTCTCGAGACCACCTCTTCCAGGGGCAGTTCACACACCTGAAACAAGTGTGTTCTCACTGATCAACAGACTTTGGGGGTCAGAAAGGTGTTGTCGGAAACAATCCCGGGCCCTGATGTGAAAAACGCCCCATGTTTCAAAGCATTATTCGAGTAAAAATGAGGCGAGATCAAATCCGTCCTACTTCTGAAGAAAATGGCTAAATCAAGTTTTAAAAACTGGGTGTAAACCCTCAGGGATATGAAACTTCATCTGAGTGATGCAGTGATTCAGACTGCCATGGATGCATTAGAACAGATGAAAACAGGATTCACAACACACTGGCCTGCATGTGAAATTACTTTTTTTTTTTTCCCTCCCTCCTGCCCCGAGGCTGAGCTAGTTATTACCACTCCATAAAAAAAGACGTTCACCGAACAAACCTGGCCTTATTAAAAAGGGGAAGTGTGACAAGTGCATCAAACTCCTACATGCAAAGTGTTCCAGACACACAATCATGGCCATATTTAACACAAACAGGATGTTGCACATACAGAAGGGAACAATGGCTTCCCAAATTTTACTTTAGATCTGAACTGTTGGCCGGGCTCAGGCCGCCAGAAATTGTCTCTCCTTTGGAAGTGACAAGCCTGTAGTACAGCTGCACTTAAAAAAAAAAAAAAAAAACTAATAATTATGCTGAACCACAACATGACACTGTGTGAAACATTTATAGCGCACAGAATTATGCAAAACATGCCATTTGCATACACGTTATACAGCACGTCTCGGGCTGCACCAGAATATTCCGTGGCCTACGTAACCGACTGACCGTCATCACCAAGAAACTTCATCTCCAGCCCGATCGATACACACGAACACACTCTATATTACTTCAACCACTCAAGGAAGTCACTAACGGTTCTGGACCCGATGCTTCAAATAAAAGCACTTTAGACTTGGTTTCTAAAAATGTCTGCTACGTTTATAGTCTTGCAGACAGACCCAGTATCCGGTCTTTTAACCAGACAAGCACACACACGCACGTTATGCATGTTATTCTGAGCAAATTCTGAGCTACTTATTCCAGCTTAGCTACTCTGCCTGGGATAAAAACCCAAATCTATGATTAACCTCCTCCCCTGAGTTCACACTAGACTATTATGGGACAGTTCTCTCAATGTTGTGTAAAATAGTTATAACACATTACACGGTTGTGACTCCACTTGATCGGCTCGGATGCTCAGGCAACTTCTGCAGCGTGGGTTGGTTGAGGTACCCATAATCCCCTACTCTCACTTCTTTGTTCCTACCAAACACTGGGTAACTTCAATTCTCTTTTGTGTTTATTACGATAATAGAAGGGCATCTTAAACATAACACTAATATGTATTAATTACAGCATATACAGTACATACATACATGTTTGCTCAGTCTTAAAAGTATGAGACCTTCAAGTCAAACTGGGAATTTTGTTTGTGCAGAATAACAGAACAGGGTTATGAGAGTTAAAAAAAATATATATATATTTCTCCATATAATCCCCTGCTACACTAATGCACTTATCCCAACGTCATCACTAGTGCTTGGATACCATCAAGGTAGAAAGTTCTCTCATTATGCCAGAACCAAGATCAGACTGTTTGCTTCACGTCTAAAACACTGGCCTCCCAGGAAATCCTTTAATGGCCTAAACATTTGGAAATGGCTTGGCGTGAGGTCAAGACTGTACAGAGAATGTGGCAATAACTCCCAGCCAGAGGACCTGTAATGTGCGAATGGTGTTTGTGAATGAATGTGTGTACAGTTCCCACAGACAGATGTGTCTCATCTGCAAGTTGGCGACAAGTTATTTGTTGATTTTCAAGGATCAGGTGTTCTACTTGCAGAATGTTCACAGGAATGACTAGGAGCGCGCTCCAAGGAACAACAATCATGGACATACACCATTCCCATCGCAGTAAAGTCAAAGTCTAAGTAAACTTTAAAAAATAAAAAATAAAAAGTTTGTACGCCTTCATTCATTAGAAATTACATCACAAGTCCCGGTTTGACTTGAATGCCTCTTGCTTAAAAGGAAAAACAAAAAATAAGGGGGAAAAAAAACACCCTAAACATTTTTGCTCCGTCCTCTGGAAATGGAAGGACCACTGAAAACTATTGTTCTTCCAGAGGATAAAAGCTGTACACATAAATCACATGCTGTCAATCAACAAAGTTTATCCTTAAGTCAGTGTGTAATACAGAGTCCGGCTACAACCAATACACCACACTTCTCTAAGGAATATTTTAAGGAGGTGCACATTACATCCATGATCATTCCTTTCTCTCTCTCTCTCTCTCACACACACACAAGCTTGTGGTTGAACTCCGCCTGCTCAGAGCAGCTCATTTCAGGCTACAAAGCCCTCAGTTGAATGGCCTAAATGCCAGCGCGGCTCCTAGTCACCGTGCTCCTGATCAGCTCAATGGTCCCCATTGTGTCGCGAGGGTCACTGGTGGCTCGTGGAATCGGCTCGCTCTCCAAGCGTCGGCTTGGCCGGCCTCTCTTCTCCTCCGAGCAACCCGAGACGAGCGCATTAACGCGGGGCATTTCCGCTCTCTGCGTCCTAGACAGCCTTCAGTGGAAAAATCTTTGTCGGGTCAAGAATGCTGAGATGGAAAGCAGATTTGGCGAGATCAGACGGAGACCGCGAGGCTCGGTGGCTGAACCGAACACTGAGCGTCTGTCATGAGAAGTAGCGTTGAGCATCAACAGCACATGAACGAGTGCTTCTGCATCAAACGCACACAGGCACTTTCTCAGGTGAAAGCTACAAAAAGAACAAAGTGTGTGTACGCAAGCACCAGTTTATTATTTATTTAAGTAATTATGAACAGAATAATAACGTCCGGTACTCGTCAATAGTTTGGACACACCTCCTAAATCAATGGTTTTCTTTAATGATTTATTTTCCACATTCTATATTCGTTCTTCTAAGAACAGTATTGTGTCAAGTGCATTCGCAAAACCCATCAAGCACCATGATGAAACTGGCTCTCATGAAGGCCTTCCCAGGAAACAAACAATACCTCGGATTAGAGCCGTTATGAAGGCTTTACAAATCATAAGTAGCCGACAAATCTCAATATTGACTGTTCAAAAGAGATTAGTGCATATTTTAGATACCTTCGGTGTTGTTTTATAATGTAGAAAGAAATAATGATCAGTAAAGACAATGGAATTGGAAGGCGTGTCCAAACTTCTGACTGGTACTGTAGTCAACTTATGAACTTCTGAAACTGACTTGCTCAACCTTTAACTGTACAATGCATTTTGTTTCTGACTGAACATCTACATCCTGTGGAAGTTTACAGGTCTATCCTAAAGAGTATGGACTTTTCCAGGACTCCACACACATCCACAGACCACAAGAGCTCACAGCACAGCTTGATCATAAAGAAAATCCTGAGTAACTGTTGCGTTGATGATGGTTTAAACATCATGTTACAAACAAAGCGATAATCCATCTTTCCTGGTAATCTTCTCCGCACTCCAGTCCTGCTGGTGGTGCTCCAACAAAAGCCAACAAACTCACAATAAAGAAAATTGATACTCGCAAAACACGGGTTCCAATATTATGCATTTTTCTGCAAAAGCTGTGGTATATTTCTTGAAATTAAAAATTTATCAATCTTTCATCACTTATAGATTAATTCATACTATACATGGTTCTCACTTTATATTAGATGTCTAAAGAATGTAGGGCCTCCGAGTGGCGCAGTGGTAAAGTGCTCGCCCTATCATCCGGAGATCGCTGGTTCGATCCCCGGGTGATGCT
>JAOVVB010000018.1:5340092-5357345 GCA_028570985.1 Heterobranchus longifilis | reverse complement strand
GTAGTAGCCTTAATGTGGGAGCCCCCTAGTGACGGGGAGGAATTGGCCACGACTAAATTAGGGAGAAAATCGGGGGGAAAAATCCCCCCCCCCAAAAAAAAGATGTGTAAACAATGTATGGTAAAAAGAAGAGGAATTTTTTTTTTTTAAATGTCACTATACCAAGTAGAATCTGATGTATAAGCACTGAAATAAGTGAACACAGATGTGAACATAAATGAGTATGCAAATGCAACGGTCACGTGACAAGGTGTCAAAACAAACAAAGCCAAATAAGTGAAGATTTTTCTTGGCAGAGTCGGTAAAAACGCCACACAATAGCTTATCATCGTTTTTGCGAGTTGGCTCTGTGTCCGCCATGATGGTTGTATCGAAGAAAATTATAACGATGTCTCAGGTCATGTGATCCCAGTGCCGCATACCTAGTGTACTTAATTAGTGTACAGAGTACAGGTTGCACAAATTTTTTTACAAGTATTTTTAATAGATAGATGTGCAAGGCCAAAACAATAACGGTATTGCTCATCATTTGTATGAAGATTAATATATTTATTAATAAGCATATTCTTATTTATTGTATATAAAGTTGTAAACTCTAAATCTATCTTTAATGTTTGTAAGTTTACCTTAAAAGGTGAATTAAACTGTATAAGTGATTAAATTATTTACAGCTCTACATCCAATATATATGCTTCTGCTATTTTTTCACTGCAAGACCTTGTGCACACGTATTATATCTTTATTTATGCAAGCTGTTAAGCTTGCAAGTGAAATAAAAGGTCACGTTCGCTGCGTGCTAGAAACCATGACACATGATTAAGTTAAACCTTAAAGACGACGATGCTGGAGTCTTTGACACGACTGAAAATGTCACCTTACAGAACAAAGCTAGATTATGAGTATTAATGAAAAATAAATATTGGCGCCTGCCTCCTAATTAGACTTCACACCGAAAGAAAAAGCAGTTAGCTCTATTTCTCATTGTACTTTTCTTAGTTGCATTTGACTGCGTTTAAACAATACGACCAAACATGTAACCTCTGTGGGAAGAAAAGCGCACAGGTTCCAGCAGTGCAAGCTAAGACTGGCTGATTCATTATATCAACCAGGTCAGCCACATGGAAATAAAATACTAAAGATGAGACTGATTTGCTGTAGATGCAACCAGCCCTGTTCAGATCAAAGTAGCTTGACCCTCCAAATAACCCTACCGCTCTCATGTGCTCACCTGCCTCCCCGCCGGTGGGTTAAAAACACGCCGCTAAGCATGGGCACGTCAGACGATATTGTGACCGTTTAGTGCCTCGGCAGACATTTTAGCACTTCCACGCCTCCTAACCACGGTCTCTCTGACTTCTCAGGTGTGAAATAAACATGACACCAACAGAACTGCGGTGGAATTTCCCATAATTCAGTAGAACTAATCTAGATGAGTGAAAAGATTTCCAGACAAGGCGATTCTACGTGATATTCTGCATGATCTGTGATCGATGATTAAACAACACACCCTGGCAGCTAAGAGTGGTTTGGATAGAGCAGAGCATGCTAGGATCAGTCTGTCGAGGTGCATCTCTTCTTCTGAGTCATTAGTGTGTGAGTCACACTGGTGTGTGTCATGGAATTTGTAAGGTCACATGATATTATGGTAAATAGGTTTACCTGTAAATAAAAAAAAAAAATATTTAAAAAAGAGGAAAGAGACGTTTCTTTCTAAATTTATTAGCAATGCAGCTATTCAACCTGGCAATAAACCGCAGATGGGAACATTCATGTTGGAAAATTCCATCTTCATTTGTCCCTCCAAACATGAAGACGCTTTCCTTGTTAATATTTACTTGGGATGCAAACATTACTTCCCCCCCCCATTTACAATACCACAAAAAATGTTTTATAATAATAATAATAATAATAATAATAATAATAATCTGCTAAAACTCCACGAGTGTCCAAAAAGCACAGAGTCGCGTTCATGTAAACATAAAACAAGCCAGGAAAGAATAACCGTAGGGATGCACTGCTCGTACCTTTTTCCACTGACACATCCTGAGTACTGCCTGTTCCCTGATACTGATTATTACCTCCATGTTACGCACAGGCTTGGAGGCGTGACTGCGGTGTGCTTTAGAACGCGTTGCATCCTGTGTCACGTCAGCAGCTTGGAAAATCTGACAACTCTTAAGCCTTGATCCTTCTCTTTACAGGTGAGCATCAGTGCGCCCAAGATGGGTTGTATAAAGTTGTACAAAAATATTAAAATGAAAAACTGATTTTTTAAAAAAAATCATACATTTATCCATTACACATTTTTATATATTTTTATCACCCATGCTCTCAGGGTGTGTGTGAATTCAAGTATGCACAAGAGGGCAGAAAGCGATCACTTTCCTAAGGGACATGGAGTGTGCAGCACTATAATTGGTTTGCGTAAAGCCTTTTATCATCACGGCGACCGATGTCGTAAGCAGAACATTGGTTTTTTTTTTCTTTTAATCACGGGTCTACCAACCTATCTAATCGATTCAGGTATGCAATTCGTGTACCGACGTATTGACTCCAAAATCAACTTCTTTTTTAATAAATTAGCAATTTATACGTGTTTACGATCAAGGTGGTAAAATGTTGTAGCTCATTCATAATCAAGTGCTCATGCAGAACGCACAGTGTTCTGTGTGGTAGCAGCGAATTATTTGCCTAGGGTGTCTAGAATTGAAACAAAATCTGAAAAAAGTAATACTATCTGGAAATTTACAAAATCGTTATACTAACAACCACAATACAAATCGAATCAGCACATAGGAGTCGTGATAATATTGTATCGTGTGCGATTCCCATCCGTACTATTGAAAGAACCTTCAACATGCCCACATGCATGAAAGGTGCGAATGTAGCTCACTAGTTAACGCTCAGATCAGAAGGTCTGAGGTTCGAGCACCAGGGCCACCAACTTGAGCTCTGACCCTGGTGTGTGCCGTAGCGTGCATCGTCATCTCGTCCCGTCATTCACGGTGCTCTTAAAAGCCAAATCTGCCCTCATTTACACGGCGCCCACGTTTTTTCCCCACAGCACCGCGACGCTTCGTTCACACGGCTTCTTGACGAAGCGATGGAACCATTCGACGAGGCACGAATCACAAGAGCAAGGCGTCAAGCTGATGACCAATCTGGCGCGGTGCGTCTCCGCTCGACCATACGGCACAGTGTTTATTGCTTTTACAGCTCCTCTTGGTACAGTTGCCATGGCTGCTTCTTTTCCCGTAGGTGCGACGACGCGCTGCCTCGGACCATAACCCACACGCTGAACGGTGCCAACTGTGCAACGGCATTACTCAGCTGAGTCCACGCAGACGTCCCACTGTCTCCCCCCCTACACACACATACACACTCTAAACAGAAATCTCAGGCTGCTTAATTCTATTGTACTATAATAAGGGACTGAGCTGGGAAGCACAGCCTTTCAAAAGCACATACACACACACACACACACACACCTGACAACAAGGGCTATTGTGCTTCCTGCTGGTGTTTTGCATGCTGGTGTTTCAAGGGAATTTCAACTCTGGCATCAACACCATATAAACACAAACACACTCCAAGGACATGAAGAAGCAATTCTTTTTTTTTCCTCAAAAATTCAGCCAATTTTTTTTTTCCAGAAATCTGAGACACAAAAGGCCCAAAGGAAGAGTAGCTCAGGCTGAAGGGCAGACAGTAGACTGGCACTCAATCAAACCTGAAGCAAACCAGCTTGAAAACACGTTACACACACCATGATACTGTGTGTTACAGAGTGTGTGTTATTCCAAATGCTTCTACATCTGCTTGGAAGGGAAAAAAAAGAAAGACTGAAGAAGCTTGAAGGGGAGTCCAGCGTGTAGCTTTGTGAGTCACGGATTATGATGTGATTATATGGCAAGTTATTTTCTAGACAGTTTCTCCTGAGATTTCCCCTGAAGACATTTTCACACCGTTTTTCATGCCTAGACATGAGAGACCCAATAAAGTGAGATGAATCAATGTTAGCTGGTTAGCTGGCTGTTTTTCAGGGTGTCGTTGAAAGAAAAAAAAAAAGAAAGGCTATGAGTTAACTCTCTCACACACACACACACACACACACACACACACACACAAGTCTGAGAATGTACAAACTGACTCGTTTTTTTTTTTTTTCAAATTACGACAGTTTAACGTTTTTTAACGGTTTTTTTAACGAGTTGACGGTTAAAAACCCCGAACGCCTCTCTGTCTCTCTCACACACTCACACCACACTCCCCGTAGTGCACAATACGAGTGAACGAGATGCCGTTCGGGACGAAACCCCGCTCCACGGTTACCTTCAGAAAGCTCGAGCTCCAACTCCGCCAGCTGGTCCTTCACCTCTTTGGGTAAAGCCGCCAAATCCGCGCCGCGGTCCGCCATGCTGAACGAATACGACCAAGTTCTTTTTTTATATATATTTATTGTGTCTTCTTTTTTTGTTGTTCGAGTTCTGTCACACGTTTCGTTCCAGTTAAATCCCTCTCAAGACACGAACCAGGTATTGAAACGCGAGTAACAATCCATCCGAGCCACTGCTCGCTCCGCCATGCTGTGAGAACGATTTGCCGACGAGTGGTCACGTGACCGCGTGCACGAACGGCGTACAATGGAGTTAGTCGCCCCCATATCCCTCCCACCGCACAGATACGCCTTCGCAGGACTTCTCTGCGCTCTGATTGGCTGGCAGTCGCCAGCGGTATCGGGCGTATTTTAAGCGCCATCTGGTGGTCAAATGTAGATTAACGCAGAGCCACGTTCCTGAACTCTTTCATGCTGTGTTTAGGCCTTTATTTTTTTGGTAAAAGTATATAACATGTACATTATATTTATCTATTGATTTTAGAGTGGCAGCACGGTGGCTTACTGGTTAGCACTGTCGCCGGGTCTGTGTGCGCGGAGTTTGCATGTTCTCCCTATGTTTGTTGGGTTTCCTCCCACAGTCTAAAGACATGCAGGTTAGATTAATTGCTGTTCCTAAAGGGCCAGTAGTGGGTGTGCCCTGCGATGTGTGTACCTTACCTCATGCCCTCAGTTTCCTGGGTTAGGCTTCAGGCGCCCTGCAACTCTGCATACGGGGCAAAGTGGTATAGACGAGGAGTGAGTGAGTGACTTTAGAGTCACAGACTATTACTTCCCTAAGGAATCCAACCGATAGTTTTCCCAAAATTCCACTGACTGAGTTTATGCAAGAAAGTCCAGTGAAAGAAAATTATGGGAAAGAAAAAATTCACTAGAATATTTTAAATTTGTTCTGTAAGTCATGTGTACATTTTTCCAAAGGGAGAACACATGTTCAGAGTTGGTACACAAGATAACTATACATTTCTTTCCCTTAATAAGTGGTTTCAATGAGGTTTTTAAAAACTTTTATAAACTAGTGACATTTTTTGGAAAGATCTTTTTTTTTACCTTCTCGTATCATGTCCCAGTCATACACTGTAAATGACTTTTATACATGAAATGTTTTTTTTTCAACATTTAATACCCATGTTAAACCTGCATGTTAAGATGAAATTTTATTTTATTTCTATTATTTTTGTAATTTTTTTATTCATTCATCGTCTATACCACTTATCCAGGAAAATTGGATCCCAGGAAAGCACAGGAATGAGGCAGGGTACACCTTGCCTCACGGACAGGGTGTAAATGCATCACTGGGCACATATGCACACACCACACAATATGGGCAATTTGAGAACGGCAATTAAAATTAATCTGCATGTCTTTGGACTGTGGGAGGAAAACAGAGCCGGCACGGGGAGAACGTTCAAACTGACCACCAGACCACTTTCGAGCCTTACTGTTCATTAATGTAAACATTCTGAAGTTAAATCAGCCTTTAAAATAAATAGTGACATTTTTATTTAGATACATCATGTCACAAACACTGTAAATTAACTTAATGATACACTCGTTAAATTCGCATGTTAAGATGGAATTTTGTATATATATATATATATATTTTTTTTTTAATATATATATAATTAAAAAAAAATTTTTTACTTTTTTTTTTTACTTTAGGACCAATCCAGAGACGTTTTAAAAATTAATATTTAGACAAATCAAAATTCATAGTACAAACACACAAGGTTAAAATGCCTTCTTAGGGGTCGAAGCATTTAATCTTGGAACCCTGTTTGAATTGTTCGCATTCTTATCCTTATCTGCCGAAACAAATCGTTCAGACTGTTACTCCTACCCGAAGCTATTGTCACAAAACTCAAGCATGTCCATGTATGGGTTTTTCTTGAACAGATTGTTTTTTTTTTTTTTTTCGTGGTGATATTTTCTATTTGGATCTGTTAGCATCAAAACACTTATTGAATGTTTTATTAGGCATGCTACAGGAGAAATAGCTTCTTTTTATTGGCTTTGATGCCTTTTATCATTGAAAGCCAAGTTTTTTTTGTCCTTTATGTAGTGCTCCTATTATGTCTTTATTGCTTCCTTTTTAAAAGAGAGAGAGAGAGAGAGAGGCATAACTTTTAAACACTAGCACATTCCAGCTGAACATATAAAAGACTTTATTGCTTGACTTGGTTAATTACATTTATAACTGATCAAAGACACAGAAGTGGTGTTTAATTGCTTTTTTTTCTTTAATCAAAACTGCAGCACTGCAAGTGTGCATCGTATTTCACTTCAACATGCATGGTAAAAGTAAATACATTTATATATAGTACACATATGTACAGTAAAGAAGATAAACGAAAATTAAAAATCAGTCCAACCGGGAGTGTGTCTTTACAATTAAAATCTGAAAGAACGTCTTTCAATAGTTGCCTTTTTAACTACATACCATGTTAACCATTACTATTCCATACAGGGCTGAGGGATTAGGATTTTCATTTTCATTACTCTGCATTAATTCCTTAATAAATTAATCTTGTATTAACATTAAAAATATGGGTTTTTTGTTTTTTTTGAAGAAAAAAAATTCTGGTGTCAAAATGCGTAGGATGTCACAAGAGTCACATAAAACATAAAAGGCTACATCTCTCTTAAGGCATTCTTACTATTCTTCAAAAGAAAAAAAAAATGTGAAAGTGATTACATAGTGACTAAGAAGAGACACTCAAAAAACATGTAGGAGGTCTAAAATGTTCTACATTTCAGTATTACAAAAAAAAGGGAGGGTTAAAGGAGTATTTATTATGACAGTCCTCGCTGCACAAAATAAAGAACAGATGTAGAAAAAAAAAGTGCCAGCAATCATTATTATTTAATACGAAAGCTGAAAGTTTCCCCTGCCCTCCTCTTCAACATACGAGAATGCCAAGACTGAGGACCGAAGCAGCACGAAGACCGAAACGCTCAGTCCTGCGTTAACAGCGCAATCGTACTGCAAGATAAGCAATAAATGGCTGCTGCGAAAAATCCTTGACCCTTACACAAACATGAATTAAAACGTATGCAAGCTCATGCTGTGTAAAGGACAAACTCAGCAGCAAAGATTAAAAAAAAAAAAAACTATAAACCTCTATCACATTTTAGTGCATTTCGACGTGACATTACATTCTCCGCTAATTACACCCTGTGTAAAATATACGACAAAGGGAAAAATTCAAGTCACACAGTTACTGCTGAACATTCCCTGTACAACTGAAAGAAACAGCTGGGTGAAAAGTCGACTTTATACTACATTCATATTTCTCCCCAATATACTCAGACAAGATGTTTTACGGCTTTACCAGAGCTGACAGTAAGTTGACAGTAATGCAAGTCTGTCCCATTCAGAATCTTTTCCATGAAAAATGGATCCAGTTTAAAAAAAGGAAAGAAAAAAGAAAAAAAAAAGTCACACAGACATTCCAGATTTCTGCTGAGGCCTTTAAAGGATGTAGGAGGGGACAATATTATTATTGCTTTATTTATATTTGGGTCAATTTTAAAGTCATTGCTAGACAAGTACTATGAATTTATTTCTTCTTGTAAAGTAATAAATAGTAAATCTTTTAGCAAGCCTCTGTATGGAGTTAAGAAATCCCGCCTTCTGCATCACGATTGGTTAGTAGAATTTGGTCTTGTATACGATTGGGTAAAATTCTAGAGCACGAAGCCAGAACTCGAATTGTTGTGTTTTAGCCCAGTTCAGTGCACACAAAGTTTGTTAATTATTCAATCTCAGTGTAAACAACAGTTATGTATAATTAAGTTATACATAAATAAGATTATTAAAATAATAAAGAACAATTGCAAAACATGTACGGTTAAGAAATCTCACTTTCTGCGTTATGACTGGTTATAAGAATGCTGTCTTGTCTATGAATGGTATGACCAGGATGTTTATGAATTGTGCAGGGTTTCGCAAGATCATGCAATAAAAAAAATATATATTTTTTTTACTTCTACATTTTTTTTATGAAACTTTTCTGTTTTTTTTTTTTTATTTCTTGTTCCTTAGCGGCTATGTAAATTTCAGTATGAAATATCACAGTCTATAAAAAGAAATCAAAACTTTGACCCCATCCCCTGTCCACAGTCTTCTGCATACATCAAGATCACAGATGCAGATGATTGTCTAGTGTCACTTTGATTGGAATTGGAAAGAGTCTATACTGTATGATCCCTCCCCCTCTGAGATCACTGGTATTTTTTCTGCTCCCATGGCTCTCTGCGAGCTCTGGAGACAACATGGAGTCGCAACATTCGAAAAGATTTTTGCCAGGACAGACTTCCATTACTTAAAAAAAAAAAATTCACACACTAAAACATGCCCTGACTAATCGATTACATTTACAACAACAAATAAAAATGTGTACATTTTCATTTTTAACCAAACATCCCATTTAAACTATACCATACGCAAAAAAAATTAAAAGGGAACTCTGAGTTTTAAAACCAATTCAATTAGCTTTCACCTTATAGTAAAGAATCACAACGCAGTAACAGCAAACCAGGTCTAGATGGCAGTCAAGAGCACAGTACACAAACACAGCTCAAGCCATTTATGTTCTCGAGATCTACAAAGGCATCAGTAATTACACTTGTTGCAATATAAAATATAAAGCTTTTTTAAAAAAAAAAATATCCTGGTTGATTCCTATATTTGGCACAGAGATGTTGTGACCAGAAAAACGTGAAACCTGACCAGGGCTTTAGAGGCACCGCAGGAGGTGTTAAGGCAGAATATTTTGATCAAGCCTACAGGATGTGCATTTACATGCGTTTCCGGACCTGAGCGCTTTAACGAGTTAATATAGTAGGCATGTGCCGACATTCATTTAAAAAATAAAATAAAAAATAAAAAAAACATCAGCGAAGGCCGTTGCTATGGCTTGAGGGTATACAAACTTTTGCACACTAAATTTTTTAATTAGTATATATACTAAATAAAGGATGAGATTGCATGTGTGGATGACAGAATGCGCAAGAATGCTGGTTACTGAGTTAATAAATATGAAATAATTCATGTTTCCTTCCTGTTTGTAATTTTCTTTAAAAATAACAGTTTTTACATAAAAATTTTAAATAAAACCAGCACATTGTTTGTTTAGCACACAAAGCTAAATCTATGAATTTAGCCTACATAGGTAGTCTTCTCTCAAATGGAATGTATGGGTATTAATGACACTCTGAAGCATCTACGATATCGTGATGTATCACAGGCCTGACCATCGGCACATGCCTTCTATAGACACGAGATGGATTTACTTTTGTCATAATCATCTGATGAGACAATGGGTCGGTTTGGGATTTTAAACAAAGAGGCTTGTTCCTTTTAAAACCATCAGAAAATAATCAAAGAGGAGAAATTAAGTTTACAGTGGCTGAGTGGCCAACATGGTGTGAATGTACAGTAGAGCTAATAAATGTGAACTTTACAAAGGGGAAAAAAAGTTTAAAAAAAATTAATAAAAAAACATGCACCAGACATGTTGGCACCATCATTTAACAAGGAATCCCAACAAGGAAATTTCAAATAACAATGAAATGTAACCATAAGCCAGTTTATGGCATGAAAGGGGCAGGGACAAATCTACAACAAAAAAAAAAAGATTGAGTTTAGGAGAATGTGCCAAAAAAAATATACGGTAGCAAACAGCATAAAAAATAAAGCTCGCCAACATTAGTGTATCAGTCCCATGAATTATAAACTGTTATACTCTGATGTACATTCCTGCACACATATGCAGACACACTCACACAAGCATACTATATTCTTACAGATTATAAACGCTTTGCATATAAAACATATTATCAAGGGGTAGAAACGAGGTCAGATCTTGGCGAAGTTCAGCCGAGGCAATGTAGCTTAGTCTCCTTGAAATGAAAACCGAGCCAAAATGCGAAGGACCAGATTTAACCATTTAACATTCACACACACGGGAATTTTTTTCCTTTCGTCTAAAAAAAAAAAAAAAAAAAAAAAAAGTGTTGCAGAGTTGTGGTGCAATCGTTAGCCTCACTCATGCGAGTAAAATGTGGAAGGCAGTAAGTGCGAGCATGCAGACCGTCACAGCACACTCCAGGGCTGGTCAATACAGCCATAATATCAGTATTGCGATATCAATATGTCGTAATACACTTTAGAGTGTATCCAGGGTTGAGGCCTGTGTATGTTGCGTTCATTCGTTTCAAAATAAATTTAAAAAAATTATGAGAACGAGATAAAGAGTTTTTGCATTACAAGTGATAATCATCACCGTAAGAAAAAAAAAAACATTTAGCATGTTTTTTTCAGCATGACATTGATCGTATGGTGAAAATGCACTTCTGCTTTTAGAAATAATCAAGCAGGATGGTAGAGGAGGTTGACATGGAGTCTGTTACAGACACTGCAATTTCAGAATCTTTAAAATCAGCAAAAAATAATGCATGTTATATTTAACTTTCTTTAAAAAAAATTATTGCACACTCCAACATAAACCTCCAGCATACACATACTAACTTGAGTTTCTTCTGGACTTAAGGTTTAAATGTACTGCAGGGGGCGCTTTTTTAATATAATGTATATTTAGCTTCTTTTTTTGTGTGGGAAAAGAAACAGAAGAATTAAAAGTGAAGAAAGTGAGTCTTGTACACATTTGTTAATTAAAAAAAAAAAAAAATAATAGTAATTTCCTATTTGAGTTCGTGCCAAGAAAAAAAATGAAATAAAAAGCACTTTGAATCAAAATATGAATGAACGCCACATCCATAGACCCATTGATTGTACCTGAACTGTTAAAATCTATTTCTCATTTATAACGACAATTTTCCTTCGTTTTCTCATTTAATACTTGTGATCTTTTTGAAACGCTGAATTAAAATCTCAGCCAAACCTAATGCCTCGGTGCGCATCACAAAAATATCTTTCCGATATGATATTCTTGCTGTATCGCCCAACCTTATCACATGTACGCATGAGCACATGCATACACACAGACAAGCACACGCACTCGGTGGCAGCGCTTCCTTTCCCGTTACTGCCACTGATCAGCCATCCAGGTTGCTCTACGGACATGTAAATGAGACAAGCGTGTGCATAATACCTATGCATCAGATCACAGTCACCATGCCAGTCCTTCAGGAAGCACTGTTCTGTCAGACAGTTCCGCTGAAGAGTGAGGAGGGTAAAGATGGAAGGCGAGGATGAGTACGAGGAGGGCAGGGATGATGGAGCGAAAGTGGAGTTAGTAAAGGTGAGAATAAGGATCGGAGTCCAGCCCCTGTAGTCTATGGCATAGTGAACAGGAAGCTCTTTCTTTCTCCAAAGTTTTTTTTTTTCCCAAAAAATTCTCTGGGCCAGCTCCGGGCCAGACGAGTGTGACAGCATAAGAGAGGGCTAGAGAGAGGAGTAAAAGAGGTTAGGGAAGATCTGGCCTCATCCCTCGCTCCTCTCCTCTCCTAGTGCTGGTCTCATCATCTGGCAGTGGGCTGGGCCTGTGTGGTCATGATGACGTGTGATGGCCCGCTCTCTGCCCGCTGGGCACCCATGCCGGCCAACACGGACATGGCTACGGCCTCGGCGGCCGCCCGTGAGCTCATGCCGTTGTGCCCTGACGATCCTGAGGGACTCAGCGCCACAGAGCTGTGCTGGATCACTGGAGCTGGGGATCCCGTTGCCTCGCACACCTCCTTCATGGACTCTTCTCCTGGAGGACAAAACAGGCGCAGGTCAGTGACGAGCCACTTACACGTATCTTATATAATATAATCAAACTGTAAAGTTAGCATGTCTGTACAATGAAGATATTTGTGAAAAAAATATTTGGGGGATGCAAGATGAGTAATAGAACATAAGATGTTTTTTGTTTTTTTTGTTTTTTTTGCAGTTTTTGTACATTTTTTTTAATACATGCTTATAAGTGTACAATTGAAATCTACTTAATAAACGCCTACATTCCAACTTCTTGGTAACACCTAAAGTTTTTAGTTCATTCCAAAATTCAACAGACAGCGTCGTACATTTTTTAAAACTGTGCTCTTGAGTGTGCAATTAAATTCCATGCGGACAAAGTCGCGGCACAGTTAGTACTATATAACACTTAATCCAGTAGACAAAAATGATTATTACTGAAATTATCCAGCAGACTTTTTCTATATATTTATTTTTAACACTAACAATATATTTATTTCTCTGTTTTTTAACTATATTTTTTCTCTTCTGTGTTTTTTCAATAGACTTAATAAATTTGTCACATGATTCGGCCTAAACAGCTGTGTGGTCCTAAGAAAACCACTTGATAATGAGACTAATCAGACAAGACTTGGAGCAATGGAAAAAGGTCATGTGGTCTGATGAGTCCAGATTGACCCTAGACCAGAGTGATGGGTGCATCAGGGTAAGAAGGTCATCACATCTGAGGAGTTTTCGGATGTTAAAGAGTGGTTCTAGCATGAGGAATCATTTTCGCACATGACCTCTCCACCATAATCAAAACTAAAGACCCCCTGAGCAAAATCGCAAAATGTGTATCTATAACTGTGCATCTATACCTTGAAAGACAGCCAAGTGTACAAACACTATTTACATGTTACATTTATGTACTATAAATTACCAGTCTAAAGTGTGGACACAATTAAGTTTTATGGCATTTTGTCTTTAAAAAGTTTACAGGGAAAAAAAAACTGTATTGAGGGATAAATTTAGTACTACATTTCTTTGTTACATTAGCTGTGTAAGCTGTTACTGTTTGATCTGTCTTTTCTGTCCTGATTTGGCTGATGCAACAAAAAGACAGAGAAGAGGCAAAACTACTAAGCTGTCACGCCTTTTGCACTTTTAGCTGGGGAAGGATTTGCTTCTAAATAGCCGCACAAAGGCTAAGAAAAAACTAACCTTTACATGACCTTGTGTGTATATGTCCCACCCAAAGTTTGAGCTGCACCCATTGCAAAACTGCAATGCAGCATTTTTCAGAAAATACAGCACAACCCACCATTTACGAAACTAATGCAGTGGTAATGTGTTGCTGTGACGAGCTTTAATTCACAAAAGCATAACTTGGTTTGTAAAAACATTTACAATCAAGTTTCATTTTAAATGTCATTTGCGGATACCCACACACACAGATCCTTTTACAGATCCTTTTTCTCATGTAGTGACTCACCCAGGTAGGCAGCCTTCTTCTGTAAGGTGGTGACAGGACAGTCCTTATGAGCCAACAGCAGCTGCTTCAGATGAGCCACTTCGTTTCGTAAAAGAGACACCTCATTCTGACACAAACACACATACACAAACAGGAACAGATGAATCCTAGTGTGCAAACAGAGAGCTCATTTTCAATGTTGTTCAAACAGAAACTTCTTTTTTGGCATTTCCAGATGTTCTTGATGAATCAGATGAACCTCAAGCTGGAGGCGAGAGCTCAGCCTGTGAAGGTGTGAAATGACTACGGTTCCTGAAAAGTCTTTAACTTAGACACTAGTGAAGTTACTAGGGTAACTTCCTGACATGATTTCCTTTAAAGCTATCGGACACCAGTCGATCGTTTAGTTGTAAAGAAGACGTCAGTGCTGTAGCGTACACCTAGTGTCACCAGTCACTCCCGAAACGATATTATCATGATACCTAGGTATCGATTCAATTCAAAAAAAGATTTTATAAATATCCCGATTTTATATTACACCCCCCCCCTCCCCCAATTCTGATACAATTTTAAACCTTTAAAAAAGTTTAAATATGTAGTCCATTATTTATAACATTAGTTTTCTCACTTAAAAACCAAGCGCAGCATTTAAACAATATAAGCCAACTTATAAAAATAAATAAATAAAT
This sequence comes from Heterobranchus longifilis, assembly GCA_028570985.1. Taxonomy (NCBI): domain Eukaryota; kingdom Metazoa; phylum Chordata; class Actinopteri; order Siluriformes; family Clariidae; genus Heterobranchus; species Heterobranchus longifilis. The sequence goes on along the minus strand of JAOVVB010000018.1, from coordinate 5,343,105 downwards.
AATAAAAAAAAAGAGTCTAACATATAATTTAAAACAAAATAAATAATAATAATAATTTTCGACTAATTTGCCCTTGAGGCGTTTTGAGACTTGTGTAAGCGTGTGTAATGAGTGGGTTGAAGACTAATTCTCTCTCAGGGTTTTTTAAAAAATAGGCAGAACCCACACGATTTTCGATAATACACATAAATAATAATAAAAATGTGTTTCTGTTGCACCACTCGGAAGCTTCTGCGCTCAGTACAAAATCGTTTATATCTGATGGCCGATCAAACTGAAAACCAGCCAATTCTGCTCACTGGCCGATCGACCGATCCATCTCTGTTATAAACTTAAAAAAGCAAAAAAAAAACCCACACACACAAAAAAATTAAATCATAATTCATATCTGATAGTAGTACTGCTTACCGTGAGCGAGACGTTCATGGATGTCAGCTCCTCCGCTTTCTTCTCCAGAGAGTTCACCCAGATCTTGCGTTTCTGCCTGCAGCGTGACGCTGCTGCTCGGTTGCGCTCCAGAAAGCGTTGTCTTCTCTCGTCTGGGTCGTCGTCCACCGTGCGCCGCCGCCGCCCGCCCGTCGGCTGAGCTGGAGAAACCTGCACCACGAAGAACCAGCGAATTGATATCAAAACTATTTTAATGGAACACTCTCTTATGTCTTCATGTTCAGAGTTCACATTCAAGTTCAATTCAGGGTTACTAGGGTTACTTTTTACAATTCAAATGCTTAGCGAATTTTCATACTGTTTAGGTATTCAAAACTTTCACACCAGAATGTTACAAATGAAGTCTGTTTAAAATCTCATCTTCATGTGATAGAGGGGGAAAAAAACTAAACGTTCAAAGCAGCATGTCATATTTTTCGGAATGCATATTAAAACCTAACGCATATCAGGTGGCTGACGGCTAAATGAGATTTTACTAGGCACTGAAATTCACGTGCATGGACGACAGATTTGGTTTTCAGAATACTGACCAAAAAATATTTAAAGTGCATCACAAATCCATTATATTTCTCTCTCTCCTGGTTAAACATGTTGGGGGAAAAAATAAGGACATAAAATTATTTATTTGCTGTAGTGGCCTAGCTAATAAATGTACAAGGTCAAAATTTATCTGACTCTGGATGTAGAATTTATTTTAATTACACTAATACTTTAATACTTTTAGAAAAGACAAATACATCATTTTTAAACATAATCTTTTCAATACATTTTGTCCATCTGTCAACAAGCTTTCGTATTCCCTTATTAAAACATGTTTTAGGCTGCTTTCAGGGGACCAAACAGGTGCAGAGAGATCAGGGCCGTATTCACAAAGCTTCTTAGAATTCTCTCGGAGAGCTCCTATAGTATCTTAGCCTAAAAAGTCCTAGCTGGGAGTCCTATGCTAAAAGTGATTTAGGAAACTTCTTAAAGCAACTCTGAGTAAGGAAAGTACAAAAACCTTTATCTTAGTGAGGAGGTGTGATTGACCCCGTTGCTAAGGATTCTGCAGCAATTCAAGGACTGTAATTAGTTGATTAAAAAAAATAACCTCTGACCTCTGTAAAGGTCTTGAAATGCACTCTTTGTGAAAATAGAACAGACAGTGAAATCATAATGTTTGTATATAAAGATATTGTATAATCATGACTACGGGCTACTTTATGCAAAATTTCTGTTATAGGCTAAATATCTTAAAGATAATTAAACAGCCAAATGTTAAAAATGTGTTTACTTTTGAAGCAACCGATTTTCACACAGTAGTTACAAGTTAAGTTCTTATATTTATTTACCATACTGATTTTATTACTTGTAATATATTTCAGACTGATGGGAGCAAAATGGCTCACCTTTTACCAATTTACATGGTTGTAGGACAGTCTATTTAAGTTGCACTTTTGGATGGTATGTAGCCAACAATCCAAGAGAGATAGAAGGAAGCAAAACAACAAGAAAACCAAATTGGACAGAAGAGCAGTGTTTACTTTTAACTTTACGTTCAGTTTTTGGAGAATATTTATTCTTTCCACCATTTTGTCTTCAGCTATAGAAACTCTTAAGATTCGTAAAAGTCCTCCTTTCTATTTTCAATTTTTACCTTAGAAGCTGTTTGTGAATTATTTTTATCTTTACTAAGATTTAGTCCTAAATGTAAGGTGAAATTCTAAGAAAATTTGAAATTCTTAGAATTTCGTCACTAGGAGCAACTTTTAGACTTAAGAAGCTTTGTGAATACGGGCCCTGGACTATAGGGAAGATGCTTTAAAACCACAAAAGGTTTTTGCAGAGTATCGACAGTGTGGGCAAAAGTGTGCGGACGTGCATCATCATGCAAGGTCTCAACATCCTTGAATAGTAGTCCTCTGCGTTTAATCCCAAGTTTAGGCTTCAGCTCTTCAAAAAAACGTCTTACTGTCACGAACACTGTTGATTGTTGAACCTTTTTTCCTGATAATGTTCCAATACTGGTCCTTGAGAATCCCAGAAAACTGAGACTGAAACTTTCCAGCTCATGGTTGACTTTTGAACTTTTTCCTCAGTCGGTGATTGAGGATGAGGATACTCCATACTCTGCCGTTTACTCTCGTAGTGATGAATCCGTGTCTCTTCACCAGTAGTGATTCTCTTTAAGAAACTTTCACCTTCCTTAGAGTATCGGTCCAAATATAGTTTGCAGATATCCAAATGCTTTCTCCATACTGCACATAAAGTCTTCAATAAATAACGACACCAGGTACACCCTCAGACCGCAAAAAATTGAATCATTGCACAGTGCTCTTCCTTTGTGCAAATCACACGTGGGGCGTCCGTTTTTTTTTTTTTCGCACCACTGTTACAAATGAACTGATGCAACACGTTCATACCTGCTCAGGAGTGACTAGCGAGACAAAAGCTTTGAACAGAAAAGCGTTGATAAGACCAACACAAGTTTTAATATAACTATAGTTCGGTGTATTTAAGGAATAAAGTTTGCAGTGATTTTCTATAGTGTAATTTTTGAAGAGATGGTAATGGGCTCTGTCATCAG
>JAOVVB010000018.1:5322574-5333597 GCA_028570985.1 Heterobranchus longifilis | reverse complement strand
GCGTGACAGCCCCCGGCCCTCCTGGCTGGATGGAGGTAAGTAGCCTTAATGTGGGAGCCCCCCCTAGTGACGGGAAGGGAATTGGACACGACTGACATTGAAACATTGAAGCTCTATTTTGTCCCAATACTTTTAGTCATATAGTGAACATCAGTGAATTAGATTCATCATGAATATTAGAGGATAGCATCGGAAAAATGTCAGCCTCGTGGATATTAGACGACCGTGTTTATAAAAGCATCCTACAGAATATACTTTACTACACATTACTAGAGAATCACCCAATTTCCACCATCCAGGTGAGTTTTTGCACTTGCTGCTAACAGCAAGTAGTGCCTGAGTGCACAGCTGGTTATATTATTAAACCATCTCCTCCTCTCCTTTCTGTTCTGAAAAATGAGATTTGAAATTTTTAAATGTTAATTTCCCCATCAGAAACACAAAATCACAAAAAGACATATTGTGAAACTTGTTTTCTGATACAAGGAAGAGCTGTCCTACTGCAAACCTCTTCAAGAGAAACTGGTTACAAAAAAAAATAATAATAATATAATAATAAATAAAAATACCTGCAATGATGACTGAGTCTGTCCGGGCAGGTCCAAACTTCAGCGTCATCTCGTGCTTATGCTTGTGGACAGCGAGGTGGTCCTCATTGGTGAATCTCTACACGATCAAAAGACACAGAGCAGAGAAAGTCGATTTGAGGATAAGCGAACAAGCAGGGGTGAGAACTCGAAGAAGCTTGTAAAAATAAAACAAACAGCAGGGAGTGGACTGAGACATGATTTGTCTAGGAAAATGATCGTGCAGCCAAGAAACTTCTTCCAAAGTGATCACTTTCACAGTCAGCACAAGAAGTGGGAATTAGACTCTTGTGGTAAATTGTGACAGAGCGCAACACAGGCGGTTTCCTGTCAATGTCCGAGTCCCCGGGCATGGATTATTAAAGCTGCGCGCGGGGTGTCTTTACAGAGAGTAAACTGTCTCTGTTTTCAGCGAGATCGTCTAATAGACAGCGAGGTCTGCCTTGGCTCGGTGGTGCTTTTTTGTTGCAGAAGTGTTAATAACAACCCAGATCACTCATGTGTGAACTGCTGACATTGCGATGTAGCGACAGCGGTTACGGTAAAAGAAAACATTTCAAACTGATAACCATCTGACAAAGATGTATTAACGTTCACAGCAAATAACAGATGATATTATCCAGAAAGCATTACAGAAGTGTTTTATAGTCGATGACATCGTCATATCCAGACCAGCGCCGATGAAAAGAAAAAAAATAAAATACCCACACGCCAGGGCAATTTGTCTAGTTTCAGTGATCCTGTATCCACTCTAGCCTCAGATTCACCTTCCTGACTGACTGTTGTTCTGCTATCATATCATGGTCAAAGTCATGAAGATATCACAGGTATTCAGAAGTTTTACCTTCAAATTGAAAATTAACCAAATAATTTCCTCTATATCTGGAAGTTTTTATGCACTGGCTGATTAGATAATCACATGAACAAGCAGTGACCCTCAAGTTAAAGTCACCATCATATGTATTCATTTGATATACGCAGTATATGTAATTATCAAGCCTTTTAATCAATCGATTAGTTAACTAATTAATTGATGGTGGCACGGTAGCTTAGTGGTTAGCACTGTCTCCTTGCACCTCCAGGGTCCGGGTTGGATTCCCGGAATTCCTGTTCCCAAATTGGCGGTAGTGTGTAAATGTGCCTTTGAGTGTGTGTGTGTGTGTGTGTGTGTGTGCGCCCTGCGAGGGATCGGCACCCTGCCCAGGGTGTACCCCGCCTCGTGCCCCAAGTCTCCTGGGATAAGCTCCAGGCCTGAATACAGGATAAAGCGGTAGAGACGATGAGTGAGTGAGTGAGTGAGTGAGTAAGTGAGTGAGTGATTGATTAATTAAATTAATCATTGTGAGAGTATCACAATTATCGCCTTGTATGGGACATGACATTACTGTACATTACAAATTACACTGTATTTTAATGCCTACCAGATACTTTAAGTAGTTATATAATAACTAAATTATAAAGCTGCTTAAAATAAATTAAACAGTATTTGTTTTAGCAAGTTAAAGCTAACTGAATCGAGAGTTAATGATTCACAGCTCTAATTACAATATTAAAATCTTTATTTGTAGAAGTCAAATGATGGAAATCACAAAAATCTTGGACAACGCTATTTATCTCTCAGTAAATGATACAGTCTGAAATACTGCCGCACAATCACATAAAAATCGGAATCACAATATCGACGTGTTCGATTATCTAATCACAAAAGGCTGAAACTTCTCTTTAAAAGTAATATACGCATAAGCCCCTTTTCACACGAGATTAGGATCACATGCTTTAGAAATTACCGCCCGATTTAAAATGTTTACTTTACAAATTACAGACGTAATTCACCAGGGATTAGGATCACAGACAACCTCAAAACCAAAATTATTACACATGACTAGAGGTCCCCGGGTAATACTAATCCTGTGCAAATAGGACTGTCGTCAGTAATATAATTTTTTTTCTATATTTCTATATTTGTATCATTTTTATCTCATACTTTATATTGTAAGCTCAATTTTAAATGTTTAGGTCATCAGCGATTATACAAGCACTTCACTTCATATCATACTGTGTATGACTGTTTATGTGACAAATAAAATTTGAATTCTGAATTTGAATTTAATTTACATGGTTAGTTTGACCATAATTTAAGTAAGATGTATATCTTTGACTGTTTGTGATCTTTTGTGCCATTATTTGCTGTTAACATAGAGAAGCACATATAAATACCAAATTAGTCCATTTAATAGTGACAAATCACAGTTTAAATAAGAGTCAAATTAATCACAGCCCTACTCTGAAGAGATGCTTAATTCTCTAGAATGAATCATGATCTTGATGGGGATTTTTAATGTAAAACCTGTTGTTTTACACGGAAAGCGGTTTCTCACACATCACGCTTGTAAAATTAAAAGCCCAGAATAATCAGACTAGTTGCACAAGGAATTTACTTACTCAGTGAAAAAAAATTAATAATAATTTTAAAAAAGCAGAGAAATCCAGCTCCCTACTCCACTTAATGAATTACATCCAGGTCAGCGTGGAAAGAAAGAATGAGTCGCAGCTAACGTGTAATAAAGAATGATGTGTGCCACAAGTGGTGTGTGTGTGTGTGATGAGAAACCTGATGCTTCCACGAGTCAGATTAAGAAAAGATTCGTTTTCATAATTCTCTGTCGCTGAACTTCCATTGATGTTGAATGTCAAATAGAGCTCCTTGAAAAAACAAAAAAAAAAAAAAAAAACAATCTGCGATGACGCACTACTTTCAGGTTCTTTCTACGCACACACGTACACTACATTCGAGAAAATAAAATAGACCAATAGAAAACCACAAAAAGGAAACAAAATACAGTATATTAAAAAAATAAACACACATTAAGCCTTCAGTGGTTCAGGAACCACATGAGCAGGTCAGAAGTCATTACAAATGAATTAAGACAAAACCGTAGCAATGGAAACAAGAGTTCATTCGCAGCCTACAGATAAACCAGATCTCTGAAAGCATCATACATTTACTCAGGCTTCTGAGTTCAAGTTTCTGAGATCTCTTAATAGTGTGGGATTGATGAGTGGGTGTAGGACAGAGTACAGTAAGGTGTGTTTTGGTAAACGTGGCAAAAAAAAACAAAAAAACAACCCACAACACATCATTACTGGAAATGATCAATATAAGAAATATAAGGCAGGCCTGAAGCTCATTACTCAGAATTTCCCACCTCCGACTAGGAACAACCCCATTTATTTAAAATTCCTACTCTGTGTGCTCTTTTCAATTCTAAGGTCAGCAGGTGACCTTAAATCAACATGACTGCTCACAACATAAAACAGTGAACACAGTAGCACTTCTAACTTATACTCAGCTATACAAGTTTTAATCGGTAGTGGACAAAGTACACCGATCCTGTAATTAAGTAAAAGTTGAGATATCCCAAGTAAAATATTACTCAGATAAAAGTAGAAGCCGTCTGTTTAAATTTCTTTTTGAGTCCAAATACAAAAGTTCTCTGCATCAAAGTTAATAAAGGCTACTGTTTGAGAATTAAAGTCATATTAAAATCTCTCTCTCTCGCTCTCTCCTTCTCGCTCTTCCTCCCAGAGTGTGAACTTGGCAGGTCATTGCTGTCTGCAACGTGATTGAGCGTTTCATGGAGGGAAGGCATATCACGCAATTACACACAATAATCAGGTGAAGATATTCCCGCTTCAAATACTATGCCTTAACTGTGTATATGTAACGCAACTACATGCAGAACTATTGTAAAGTAGAAGATACAGATGCTTCCTGTTTGGATGTAGCGGATTAAAAGTACCCTTTAAATAAATTTTAAAAAACGACTCAAGTATGTAAAAGATATGTGAAATATGTGAAATGTCAATGTCAAAGTCTAAACCTGACTACAGTACGTCCCTACCTTATGAACATTCATGTAGATACGAACGGACCGCAGATCTTCAAACATTCGTAGATACGTACAAATCATGGACAGTAGCTCACGTGTATTGTACAGAAGAAAAAAAAAATACACACGGCAGTGCACCGGAAACCAATATTTACAATTAAATACAATATTTTCTTTAGTGTGTAAGTGAATGTATAAAATGTCTAAAGTCCGATATATTCTATGTGTGCATGTGGGGGGTGCAGGAGAAATGAGTCAGGCTCACCGGTTTCAATAAAAAATAGAAAAGTTCATAGAAAATGGCTGTCCTGTTTGTGAATAATTCTAATTTCGGAGAAATGGCATCCGTTCAAGCGTGCAGTAAACACAATGTAGTTTTGTCCCCCACCGATGTCCTTTAAACGAGGTCAGCTGACTAGGATTCCCTTCGCTTTGGAAGTGCAGTATAATGCAGGAACTAAAACACAAAACCTGTGTGTTTTTTTTTTTTAAATGCTTTACATTGTATATTTGTGTCAAAGGTGTACAAGTGTCACTATATCAAACTTGAGTACGAATCCGACTTACGAACGCGCCCCCTAGAACAGCACTCGTTCGTAAGTGGGGCACTCGCGGTATGTTCTGTTTTGAAGGAAAAAATACACAACAGTCCTGGCTAGCTGAAAAGATGAACATGGAGGTGTTGAAGCGATCTTGAATGCACAACGGGTGCAGTTTCAAAGATGGGACTTTTGAAATGTAGTTAGCCATTATCTTGCACCTCTACCAGCCGATTTATAATAAACCAACATCACATAAAGCGTGTGTGTGTGTGTGTGTGTGTGTGTGTGTGTGTGTGTGTGTGTGCGTGTGTGTGTGTGTGAGATAGAGCACAATAAAGTACGCAGCACTTGAAGCGGAGAATGGTGGAGCTGCAGAATGTAGAGCTCTTCAACAATGCCAGGGGTCAAGATGGACATGGTACTATTTCCAGCCGTCTGAGCTTTGCACGAGTGGGGGGTAATTCAGGCTGAGCGCTGAGAGAAATCGCCAGTCTCTCGCTGTTGCCGTCTCCTTCTGATTATTTCTGGCAGCCTGTTCCCATCACAGCCTGGCCCGCGAAAGAACCAAGTGGAAACACAGTCAAGTGTCAGAGGCATATTTTTAGACGCACCAGAATCACCGATACAACAACTGCGTGGCTCGTGGGCTCTCCTCCGTCTCCAAGATTGTGCTGCAGCACTGATGTTTTGTAACTCTCGATGAAGAACAAAGTGCAGCGGCTGAAGAAACGTTCCCCGCCGCACACAAGCACACTTCCCTACAACTTCCTCTTCTCAGAAAACACAAAACCATATTTAACGAGTCGGCCCGTTGCTAAGAAAGGATAACATGACTTTCGGGAAATGGAACAAATGGGTTATTCTAGATGGTATAAATGGGCTGGTATTGTGTTACCGTTACTGCATGACGGTCTCTTAGTCACTGTAAAGCAACCTCGGTGAGGAGAGATCCACTGTTCATGCTGCCTTCGCAACAGAGATCAGCTACAGCAGATTAGATTATATAATATACCTTATAACATAATTACTAATGAAAACGGAAAGAGAATCTGGATGTGAGAATGCACATTGTACACGGATACTGTCCATGAACGATGGGAAAATTAGTTCACCATAATTATTACTTTAAAAATCAATATTAAAATGGCAAATCCCTTCCGGTTTAAAAAAAAAAAGCCTTATTGCATCATATTACTGAACAGGAAAATAAAACCATTGCAAATATCGTGTATTAAAAGCAATGCATAGTTCTTGCTTTAATATTCTATCACAGGTTCTTTCTTACAATTCCTACGGTACTTATGATTAAACACACCAAGTCACGTTAAACTTCAGCAAAGTTTCGGTCAGTTATGTTAATCAGAATTAATCTACAAACAAACTGTGCAGCAGTATTAATGTGCAGCCCGTAACATCCGGCTATGAAACCTTACACGCTCTATGTTCTTTGTGAGATTGTGCCCTCAGCTATTTGCACTTTTATTCATAGTTCCTTGAGAGACAAAAAGGGTTCAACAACCAGAAAAAGAAGAAGAAAAAGAAGAAAGAAAAAAAAATACTTCCTAATGACTTCTGCATGTATGGTCAAATGTAATGCGCTTTACTGTCAAGTCGGAAGCGAGTACCAGAACTACAGCACATCCTTCCGATTTTCTGCATTCGACTAAAGGTCATAATTTGACCATTCTTATGACTAGAAAAAAAAATTATATTAATAATAATAATGCCGATCAACTTGAAAACTCAGGACGGGTTCACATAAACGTGGCCGCTCACAGCATCAATACTAAACACAGTAGCAAAAACACTTCTCACCTTCCAGGGAGTTATTCTGTATTTATTTTAGATTAACCAACACAGTCGTATTGTCACTTGTCAAATCTCTAAGACTAACCTTTTAAAGTTTAGATGAGATGCGCATTATGGATAAGGATCACTAAGGACCATACGTTTTAGGAGGATACAATTTACCACCGCAAATGTAAGCATGCACCGGGCAAAAAAAACAAGTCACTGTTTCAGAAGGGTCTGAATCAAGCAAAGAAAACAACTAGGGACATCTGGAATTACTGGGACTCGGTTATGTTTCCAAACCAGAAGGATAGTGCTGAACCATCAAAAATGTCAAAAAAAATATGGTCAGGAAAAAAACTTAATAAAATTTAAAAAATCAACAGTAAAACAACAGCTATATTTAAAAGTGAAAGAAAGACATGGAGGTGAGCACCTTCACAGCAAGCAAGTTCCTTAAAGAAGGAATAAATATCTAAAAAAAAATTTTTATTATTTCCAACTACAATGTGCTTCGTTAGACACAATAATAACTTTGCTCGTTCCTTGTAATTTGCTTTAATTCTCTTAACTCTTAATTAATATCCTAGCAAGCTATGTGTTACAGGATCCCATTTTTCAACCTCATCAATGCCCGGTTGAGCAACACACTATCCTGACGCTTTTCCTTATACGTGTACCAGAAATCTTGCCATAAAAACACACCACACATGATAAGGTAAACTAAAATGATCAAAAGTCTAAACTACTTTGGCAAACAACTCACTTCACTGGGACTATAATCATTTCAGTGGAACAAGCCTGAGCAAAAACAGCTCAGATCCCTAGAGACGACATACATGATGCAACACCTACTACTAGAGGCTTCTTATAAACTACAGAACGGCGCGTGCGCACACACGCACGCAAACACACATACAGCCCCTTTCGACATCTTTGCTAGATTGTGTTTACAAAAATAGCGCTGCGGTTCATCCAGAAATAGGCGCAATACAAATACTAAAAAATATATATATATATAAAATTATTTACAGAAGTGACAGCTTCAAGATGATGGTGGTTCACAGCCTTGAATAGTTTGGAGGAACATAATTCTCTGACTTGCTTCTTTTTGCGCTCTAGTATCAAGAACAATGCTGAAATGATCATCCAATATTTAGACCAAACACACACACACAGGGACAAGCAGTTCTAGTTCCAGATGTTTAACTGTTCACTTTCACGTTAATCGTGTTTTAGTAACCGCACAGAGAGAATATTCTAATCAAAACCTCGGTGTGAACTCGGCTACCCTCGCGTCAAGAGCGAGGACGTGCATTAGTCACTTCCGCTTTCAGTTTTCAATGCCCTCTTGGCTCAGCGTGCAGCCACAAACTTTAGGGTTTCTTTGCTTAATCTGCTTTCTTCCCTTTTTTTCCCCCTCCAACTCAAGGTTGATGTTCGTTTTAATATCAGGACACTGCGTACGCTGAGTCAATCGGTCCGGGACATGTTTAGAAAGCAGCGGAACGGTGATTAGTCAGACGTCTGCTGAATCATACAACGTTAACAAGGAATGCCAGAGACTAATGTGACACAGGCATGAAATAAAGCACAAGTGTGTACGAAGTTAAGTGAGGCAGAAGTAACAGAGCTGACCGTTTGTCTGTATCGAAAGCAATGGCAGTTGAAAAAAAAATTCCTTAAAGAAAAAATTAAAAATCTTCAGTAGCCTCAGGGACAAACTTCTAACAGAACACACACACACAAATACACACACGAAACTTAAGATAGGTGGAGAAAGAGAGAGAGAGGGGAAAAAAAAAAGCTGACTTACCTGCCCGCAGCCGGGAGCGTTGCACACAAAAGGTTTGTCGTCCCCCATTTTTGCAAACGGCTTGCAGTAAAACTGTGGAAGAGGGGAAGAGGAGAACATTGTTGAAGATGTTCAAGCCTGAAAAAGCCCGTGCTAGGCCTCCAGTTGCTTCTACTAAAGCGGCGCTGCTTCTCTGGTCGTATCCGTTGTCAGCGCAGGAAGCCGGGTTAAAAATACCACGAGCCGAGAAGAAAACACACACGCTTGTACGCACACGCACAGATGACAGAACACAAGAAGTTGTTTCCCTAGTGATACTTCCTTCACACCGGAGCCATCTGACCGCCCAATGAGGAATAGTTTACACACACACACACGCAGACAAGTCTGCAGCTGGGATTTGCACACAAAGCATGCCGATACCTCTTTCGCCTCTTTCCCTTTTTCATTCGCGCTGCCTGTTTCTCCACCCCTCCTGCTTTAACCCCACCTCTGCTCCTCATTGTGTTCCTACCTCGCTCCACGAACACAAACATCCCACAAGGCAACGGGGATGTGTTTATGCCAAGAACTTTCTGTTGCATGTTTTCCTTCGCTACCACTCTATCTTTTCACTAAACTTCTTAAACACCGCTCCCAGTAAAACCACAGCTCTGGTTCGATAGCGGGACCGAATTCCCCAGAACTGACCGATGAGCCCGCTGATGACAAGCGGACCCGACGTGCTACAGGAGAAATGTAACGAGAGTAAGCGATATCACTGGGGTCGAACGGCATTGCAACGCTAATCCTAGAGAGACATTTCTGAAATGAGCTGCGCTGATCCGGGAGAATGACTTGCATATGCATTGCCTGCCTGCTTTCTCAAAAAAAAAAAAAAAAAAAAAAAACCTCCTCTCTTTTTAGTCCAGCGAGCAATACGAGCTCCTGGACCATAATTTCCACTCACACTAAACAACTTTCCAGGCACTCTGACGCAGCTTTTATGTCGACATGTACTTATGGCTGTAATGCATTTGCGGAGATGACGATCATCATTCTTCTTCATCGCACGTGTGGAGAGGATGGAAACATAAAAACACATTAAAAAAAAATGCAACTTAAATTGAAAAGGATGCAACACAAAGTATTTAAGTGCGTTGTTTAACCCAGCATACCATCTAAGATTTTTTTAGTTTCGAACATAAATTCATGCATTCTTTTTTTTCTATGCATTAAGGATCGTCCAGCTGCGACACCTCGAAAATACAGGTTTGATTTTATAACCTAATTCACCAGAACTCTTCCCAAACCACACTATTGGAACCATGCATGTAATGCACTATACTGCTTAAGGTGTTAATATTTCGGTTTCAAATGATAGGATACACATTACAAAAAACAACGTGTGTACAGAAATAAAATGCAAAAACTACTGAGTCAAATAAGTAACGGTTCGATACACTTCAGTTCATCGGTTCAGCGCAGCATTGATAAATATATACGACAAAGTCATGATTCATAATCCATCAGTTCAGGTGAACTGTTCAAGGGAAAGTCTTCAGAAATTCAACTTTACAAGCTGCATTTTTTTTGTCTTAATAACTTATCAACATTCAGATGTGCGTGTACAAAAAAATTAGATTAGATTTTTGGGATCTCATAAGAACATCCCCCTCCCCTGGCTTGTTGTTCAGATCTGGTGTTCTCTGGTGGGTGTGGCCATGGAGTGAAATACAGCGAGCCTCAGGTATGAAAAATTCATTATCTGAGGTGTATTTCAGCTGGAGCATTAACACACAGTTGGGGGGGGGGGGTCTCAGAGACCGGTGTTAACTTATGAAAAAAAATATATATATTTGGCTTCATTCTAGGAGCGGTTTTGTGAGTTAGATGTTTGGGTTTGGTTTCTTGCTCAAAAGCATTGCCTTTCTTGCTGACAAGCACACCTTTAGTTCATAAGTTTGTAATAAATAGACACTAAAAGCTTTTAATGAAAATCAATTTGACAAATTGAGACGAGGTTCTCCTTTTGTTACTTGTTTATCTGTCTGTCTGTCTGTCTGACTATCTGTCTTCACATCAACATACAACAAGACAGACAGACACTCCTTAATTTGTAATAAACATTTCCTCTTTTTCATAACAGGTTTTTGTGCTTTTAAATGTTTCTTTAAAATGAAAAATTACTTTCACAAGACTGTTAAACTGTTAGCCTTTAAAATGTAAACTTAAGCCTTTATTCTTTGTATATATCCCAGCTAATTTACCATCTGGGGTAGGAGCGCAGGGTCAGTCATTATACGGTGCCCCAGGAGCAGACAGGAATAAGGGCCGTGCTCAAGGGCCCAACAGTGGCAACTTGATGGAGCTTGGGATTGAACCACTAACCTAAAAAGCTAGCATCAAAGTGCAAGGTAACTAACTAACTACCTATAT
>JAOVVB010000018.1:5311973-5322215 GCA_028570985.1 Heterobranchus longifilis | reverse complement strand
AACGATAGAAGAGAAATAGGACGATAGACACTTTTCTATCGTCCCCACGATATATATCGTCATATCGCCCAGCACTAGTTGTAATCGTAAATACTTATTTTAAAAAATCATGATAATATATTATGATTAAATGTTGGTACCTCAAATATGACTAAATAACCTAAAACCACAATATTATCAAATAGGACTTTATAATAATCCAGGGGATTGTTGATTTAAGCATGTAGATGAAGGCAAAGGTGGTTGAGGCTTCCAAAGTACCAACCATCTGTGGAACTGTCAATCATTTCAGATTCACATGCTGATTAGCTGTTTTTTTTTTGTTTTGTTTTGTACATATTTTTGAGCGATAACCAGGCTTTATAACAACTTCTGGTCCACCTCATCTTGTTGGTTTTCCTGACATGTATAATAATCTGGTTCAGGTTTAATAAAGCAAGACAAAGAAGGAGGAACCGCCTACTACACTAAAAATTTTCTTTCTAAGAACTTTATGTTCATGCTACGAACAATATGTATTTCCTATATACCCGTAAAAAAAAATGTCAAAATCATTGACTTACCCACATGTCCCTTCAGAGAAATGTGATGCAACACCTTGTATTTTAAGTGACATGCTTTTTGGATGGCAAGTAAAAGTTTCCAAGCAGCTGTTTCAAGTTTAACTACCTAGCTAGCTACTGTATGTTTAGCAAGCCCTTCCATTTGGTATCTATTACCAGTTACTGGAAGAAAAGGCAATAGGTTCACGAGATGTAAACAAACACAGCTTTAAAATAAATAAATAAATAAATAAACAAACAAACAAACAATATCAATTTGGTCATTTAAGAGACTATAATTCCTTGAAGTCGAGTTTGCAATCGAGGAATCCTAAAGAAAACAATTTGCTTGGAAACGAAGGCGAGGGCAATTACAAGTACCTGACTTGCGTAATAAGATTACATAACCAGACTACATCGAGTCCGTTATTACCCAATGCTGGACTTCATGTGTCTTCACTTCTAGTGCAACATGCACACAACACACGCCTACGGGCCTTCCACTTTGCTGCCTGCTTGACAGCTGTATAAAACACAAGCTTCACACCTATATATTGAACAACGCGTTGCCATCTCGAGCTCACACGCATTTCAATATTTCTCAAAATATTGCTGAGCAACACGGAGCACATTTTTTTTCCTCCCTCACCAATCAGGTCACGAGAACAAAATGGAAGACGAAGTCTGGGTGGAAAAATCAGTCTGGCTACTGAGCAAATTTGAGATGATTTACGACATGTTGAAGTGAAAATATTTCACTCCCAAGATGCTGAGTAAAAATAACAACTTGTCTATTTTTGGGACATGCACTGGGACATGAAGCGGTACTACACTGTAACTGCAGCTTCATGCAGTCGTGTCACACAAACAGCTCCGCCTCTAAAGCAACAGCTAAGACAAAAAAAGCCTTCTCATAATTACTGGAGCTGCAACTCATATGCAGGCTGTGGATTCGACAGTGTTGAATTTTTTTTTTTGCTTGACTCAATAGCATTAACTTTTATTGCCTGATTTGCCTCAAGCAACTATATGTTTGAAGTATATATAAAAAAAAAAAACTACCAACAATAATTTCTTATAAATATTGAAATTTTGTGTAACTTTATACACTACCCGGCTAACACTCTTAAAATTTCATCCCTTCACCTTTCTCTTTGATTACAGCTACACAATGTGGTGTCCAGTTCATCTGTGAAAATGATTCCTCATGCTCCCAGAAACACTCTTTCACAATCTGAGTCCTGGAAAATGGCCGTGCCATCAGGGAAGAACAACTCCATAGATGTGATAACCTGGTAATGCAGTACATTCAGGTCGTCAGCTGACTTCATTTTACTGCCACATAGTGTTGCTGAGCCTAGACCTGACCAACTGAAGCAACCCCAGATCATAACACTGCCTCCAGAGGCTTGTACAGTGTGCACTATGCATTACAGGTGCACTGCATCATGCACTTCCCTTCTTACCCTGAAGCGCCAATCGCTCTGGAATAGGGTCAATCTAAACTCATGACCTTTTTCCATTTCTCCGAAGTCCAAGCTTTGTGTTCCCTAGCAAACGCCTTTTTTTCTGATTAGTCTCACTAAAGAGTGTTGTTCTTATGGCCACATAAGTGTTTAGTCCCAATCCTGTGAGTTCTTATCACACTGTGTGAATATGGAAATGCTTTTACTTTTTGGCACATGGACAATCACACATCATTTTATTTTATACTTCATGTTTCAATACTATTTCTGCTGTCATAACCACACAAAATATTTTTATTCATCTAAAGTTTTATACCTATACACAGTTTACAATTACATTTTGGATATTCAGTAAATTCTGTAATTTATATATTTTTACACATTCAAATTTTTATTCTATTTTATATTATAACATTTGTGAATTTGTATATTACAGCCTAATTATATTTTTATTTACATTTTATTTTTATTGAAACTTCGATCCTTACTTTAATTGTACTCTCCAGTGCATCTATTTTTCATTGTAGTGAAATTTTTCTATTTGAGGTCACAGTCATACAAGCATTTAACTTCAATGTATGTGAGGGAAAAAAAAAAAAAAAAACTAGCTATGTTTAAGCTATGATTATGATTGACTTTTTGAAAATTGCATCATCAATTAAAATCACACAGCTTCACAAACAGCTTTTAATAAATCTAACCTAACGTTTGGCCAATACTATAACTATGGGTGGTAAGAACGATGTTATGCTTAGGGTTGATTTTTTGCAACAACGCACTGCGCGTCATGCTTGTGTACAGTGAAGTCTTCATTCTTGCACATAGTGGGTCGTTAATCAAGCCAGGATTTACAGAACAGAAACTACCACAACAACCAACAGACTAAATTTGTAAAAGGAAATTTAAATTACACAAGCTCACTGATAAAACACAGAAAGCTCTGAATGCAGTTTATACTTTAAAAGTTTTACTCTTCACACACGCTCATATTCAGGGACGCGACCCGTCGCCAACCAATCAGCATCCACGTCAAGACTAGTCACTGGACACACTTACCCATAATCTCTCTCCTTAAGTAATAGCACAAAAATACACTTAACTGAACAAACGATAAACTGTGTGCGCGCATCGGATGAGCAGTTTTCTTTTTCATAGCAACGAAAAGCGCCACACCCCAGCGCTACTTCTGAGAAAAAAAAGTTGGGTGTGAAACTACAGTAGAGTTAAACTCCTAACTAATGGTGGTTTATTTCCAGTAATCACAGAATGATGAGTAATTTGGAAACTTGACTTGAGCTGAGTTTACATCACATCACAGTCTATCTGGAACGTATAAGGACGGGGGGAAAAAAGCTAATTAAATTTATGATGTTTTCTACAGATATTAACTTGATGACCGAATAAATATACACTTTCTGGTTTTAAAAATATATATGTGGTGTTGTACTTTCTCTGTCGAACATGCTTAATATCCGACTGTGCACTTACATCAACATGATGCACTTACATCAAAAAATCTGCTTCTGAAACTTTATCTGATGCAATGCACACTTCTACTTCTCTCTAAATTAGCATATAGTGTAAATATTTATAGTCCCACTAGCTGGCATCTCAGAAGAGGGTGCATCATTTCGGATTTTGGTTCCTCTAAAGGTTTCGTCGCGCTGTAGATTTTATCACCATCACCTCATTAAAGACCTAAACCAACATCCTGATTTACCGTTAAAGCAAATAGAACGAAGCTACACTGAGATGCATCCTAACCGCCTAATACTGTGTGTCCCCCCCTAGTGTCAATAAAACTGTACTGTCCCTGTGCTTTGGTATCTGGCACCAAGATGTTAGAAGCTAATCCTTTAAGTAAGCTCTAAGATGTGAGGTGGAGCCTCCATAAATAAGACTTGTTTATGAAGGGCATCCAACAGATGCATAACTGAACTGAAATCTGGAGGACAAGTCAACACTTTTCCTCAAACTATTCCTAGACAATGTTTGCAGCGCATTATCTTGCTAAAAGAGGCCACTCATATTAGGGTAGACTGTAAAGAGTGGGGTCTGCAACAATATTTAGGTAAGTGTTACATGCAACACTGCCTCTGCCAGCTTGCCTTCTCTTCCCATAGTGCATCGTGGTAACATCTCTTCCCCAAGTTAAGAGACAAACACACACCCGTCACACCACATGACGTGAATCATTAGACCAGACCACGTCCTTCCATTGCTCCGTGGTCCAGTACTGATGCCCTCTTACCCATGGGTGAACAAGGGTCAGAATGGGAACCATGACTGGTATGCAGCTAAACAGGAACCTAAACAGAAGTGATGCACTGAGTGTTGTGACTCCTTTTAATTGCAACCTGCATTCACTTTTTTTTTAAGCAATAATAGACATGCTACACACTGAGGCTGATCAATGTACAGCATACCGACTACCAGTGTGTACAATTACTGTCTAGGGATGACGCTGCGTTCTAACAAAAAAATATGCATTATTTAAAATCACCCCTGATTAGGCTCAGGATGATCGTCAATCATATACATGCTATACTGCAAAAAGTACTTGCTCGTCTGCCTTCACATGCATTTGAACTTGAGTAACATCCAGTTCTTAATCCATAGGGTTTAACATGATGTTGACCCACCCTTTGCAGCTATAACAGCTTCAACTCTTCTGGGAAGGCTTTCCACAAGGTTTAGAAGTGTGTTTATGGGCATTCATCCATAAGTGCATTTGTGAGGTCAGACACTGATGCTGAACGAGAAGCCCTGGCTCCGATCTATTTCATCCCAAAGGTGTTCTATACGGTTGAGGTCAGGACTCTGGTGCACTGGTGCGCAGTGATATCGGAACAGGAAGGGGCCATCCCCAAACTGTTCCCACAAAGTTGGGAACATGAAATTGTCCGAAAATGTCTTGGTGTGCTGAAGCATTAAGAGTTCCTTTCACTGGAAGTAAGGGGCCGAGTCTAACTCCAGAAAAACAAACCCCACACCAGTTCCAACATGACTGCACACCAGCCAACATCATATTAAACCCTATGGATTAAGAAATTCATTTGTATTTGAAGGAAAACAAGCGAATAATTTTGGCAATCTAGTGTATATTAAAAAAATTAACACCAAAAAACTATCTGCATCAAAAACATGGAATAACAAAGTGCACAAATCAATCCACTCCGCTTTCAAACCAACATGGCCGACTTGGAAAGCTTCAGTATTTATTTGGCAATGTTTGTAACATCTGCTTCCCGTCAAAAATGCCGCCTGCATGTTCTTAGAGCATATGCTCAGGGCCAGGGTAACAGCGTAAGGGATTCTGTTGGGCAACAATTTAAGAGGTTAAGGGACATAGCAAAAAAATGTAAAAATCAAGTTTATTTTCAATGTTTCTTTAAAATGTATTGTTGTTCTGAGAAACCGTACAAACTAGGTTCCTATTCATATTATATACAATCACCCAAAATATAAAAAATTCATTCACTGTATGCAAGGATCTTACTGAGCCTTGGGCGACCTGTGAGGCTGTCAGGCCGACTGTCCTTCCTCTGACTGCGTTCGGTAGCTACTAACTATGGCATACTGGGAACGTTCCGCGAGGCCTGGAAATGTTTTTTTAACCCAGACATCTAGCCAGCACAAACAGACAGCTAACTACCATTAGGTTGGAAATGAGGAACTGTTAGGAAAGGTGTTCAATTTACACCTTAAAAGATGCCACATTCCATCTCGACTGTGCTATTACAGCGAGTTGAACAGCTGTGTTTGCGTGTGTCATTAACATGTTGACACTGGGAATTAGTAATGCAGGGATGCAATCCAGGACATGGTTTTGTGTACTGGTGGACACCAACACTATACTCGCTGCACCCGGTTCGATTTAGACGACTAGAAAGGGGGGACGGGGGGGGACGGTGATATGTCTGTTAACTTGGATTTCTCCGACTCAGCAGGTGGAGAGCAGAGTGGCCCCGGCTATAATCAGCGCACTGTTTGATGCCTCCTGCTAGGAAACTGTCTAAACAAACTATATTAATAGCTCCTGCGGCAGCCAGGAATGAGGAATTCGGAGCTTGAGCTGCCAGAGGGTAGGGGAGACCCCACAGTGTGTGTGCGTGCGTTTGTGTGTGTGCGTGTGTGTGTGTGTGTGTGTGTGTGTGTAATGAACGGTTATGGAGGACATTTGCTATCAGGTAAAGACTATGTATAGCAGAATAACCCGAACTTATCGCTGCTGAGAAATCTTCTCTACATACAGGCAATATGAACTGAGGTGACCTTTGTAAACCCGTGCTTTGGTATACGGAACAAATGAAACTCTAAACGCGCCGTCTGCATAGCTGCAGCATGCCCGGCCTGAAATCCGTGCCGAGGCAGACAATGCAGTGTGCTGCACAACCCAAGGTCGCGTTCTGCTATGAAATCGGAAACAATCTAATAACTATTTATAAGGTGGATCTTTGACTTCTTGTTTAATATCTAAATTTTTAAACTTCAGCTAAGGGCCAAAGGAAAGAGAAATGTGCCCATTACAGATCGGATAAACGATTTGTTTCTTTCGTCGCTTACTAAAAAAAAAGACAAATGATATGTAGAACATGTTTAAATAAAATTGAAGCGTTAAATGTTTTTGACCTTATAAAAAGTCTATTAATCTGCTGAGATAACCTGACTTCTGAATAATCTAAATGGGTGAGAGGCATTCCACAAGTGGTGATAACAGACTCTAACAGCACTGGGACATTTACCTATATTTATCACAGGTGTTTTATTAACCGTTAATTACACTGTCAAATCATTGGCCTGGGTGAAAGTAGTTCAGTAGAGCTCACAGTACCGAGGTAAGAGCAGCTGGTTGGCCAAACCCACAATTAAAACTAATAACGGGAACACTTTCAGCAAGAAAAGACATCTGATAGCATTACAACATCTTAAACAACAAACAACTGCTTCTAAGTCATTCTAGACCATCATCTTTTATTTGTGCCGAGCTACAAAGCTGAACAGCTTCTAACCCAAGGCTGAATCTCAAAACCCTTTTTAACCCCCCCGATCGAAGGGAACTAGTTGGTGTTTGTACACCCTTTCCATCTAACATTATCTGGGATTTAACCTCAAAACCCAGACATTAACAAGAGCTCATATTCTAAAGCAGAATAAGTAAAAACATAAAGAGAAACTTACACAAGCGCCTACTACTGTATTACAGCCGTACTGAAAAAAAAAGAAGAAAAAAAACAGCATTCCCTCTCCTTTGATATTGCGCAAACAGCAACGGCGCTTCATAAACGCTGCTGGGAATCAATCAAATCTCAAATCCGTTTAATTGTTCGAGACATAATCAAGGGGGGAAAAAAACTATTCTTACCTAATGCACCTTTAAATGTTAGACAAACCAATCACGACAAGACCACACCTATGACTTGCTCAATTACAATCCCTAGTGTTGGGGATTTGTTCATGTGTGTGTGTATGCATTGTTGAAGGGACACCACAAGCTGAAGATGTATTGATAAAATTCTGAATTCCACCAAAAACTACCAAGTAGAAGACTGAACTACAACCCTAGATGGTAGGTTGAAAGCCAGCACTGTTTTAAATGTCAATGACAAATAAGCCGAAGTGCGCAAGAGCAGCTGCACACTGCTGCACATACATTATACCGGAGCAGTAATCAAGAGTGAGAGGGAAAAAAATTTAAAATACCCACTAACAGCCGGTGTCGGGGCCAACACCAGTCTAAAATACATGAAAGACCACAAACTGACCTAAAAACTTCCTTCCTTTAACACTGCTTTAGTGAAATGCCCGAGGTGCAGACACTGACAGGCAGAACAGACTCATTACTCAGTTTATTAAGGTAAAAGGGACTCTAACATCTGCTACAACTTATAGCTGTACCTGCAAACACACACACGCACTCCTACAAAGAAGAGTGTATTAATCAAGTATTGTCTGAAGCATTCTGTTCACTTACATTTTAGAAGCTACAATCTTTCCTCCACCAGCCTCTTGTCTCACGCTTTTATTATAAATCTCAAATTACATGGCGCATCAGCCACTGTTACTATAGAAACCATAACACACTAGAACGAGCACATCAATATAGACCTGTGATTTGCTTTTCAGCCAGTGCTACAGAAAATACATTGACGCCTTATAACAACAAAAATATATATTCTACAAGATGCTGTGGTTTTGCCATTGTTAAGACTGAAAGGTGGTGAAAGGGGGCAAAGGTCACATCTGATACTTTCACACAGCATATGACAATAATTTTCAAACACTACTTAATGTTAAATTACTTTTAGTAATAATATAGATGATTCTGAAAAACTGTTGTTATAGCTACTATTAGTGTGGAGAAATGAATAATTAGCAGACATCCATAATGACGTATGCAATTTCATCAAATATATACGTCAAACACAACCAAAAAAATGTTTTTTTTAAGTGCAACTTCTTTACAATTTTTTTTATAATAGTACTACTACTAATAAATTATAATATGAAAGGTGTTTAAGTCAAACCACGACTTTTGATTGTACAAAAAAAACAGAACACAGTTATGAGTACAGATAGAGGGAAGAAATTTCGATTCATTGATGCATCATGTTTTCTTTATGTGGCATATCACTACACTGATTCCAAAATGTATTTTTAGAACGAATTTCTAATTTATATATGTTTCCATTTGAGGTCGTAAAATGGTGCAGTTTCTCTATAACCCTACAGGTGGTGAACTCTAAAATATTTACAGGTTGACAGGCAGCACATGTATAAACAAATTATTTGTGAAGTTTTTTTAGAATTGTAACTGAATCTTAAAAAAAATATGTATATAAAATCGTAATACTAAGAGACACGCAATACAATCAAATCAGCACCTAGGGATTGTGATATTGTATTGAGTATTCCTTGTTGATTCCCACCCCTAGTTACGAGAGTAAACATTCCCTTTATTTCGCTATATAAGCCCCTGCTACACTAATGCTCTTATCCCAGTGTTTCACTAGTGCTTGGATACCATCAAAGTGGAAATATTTCTCAACATGCCGGAGTCATGATCAGACTTAAATGCTGGCTTCGGAGGAACTCCTTCAATGACCCAAACTTGTGGAAATGGCTTGGAGCAAGGTCAAGACCGTATGGAAGATGTAGCAATAACTCAATTAAAAGTTGCTTTAATGTACAAGAGTTGTTGGTGAATGATTTATGTGTAAAGTTCCCACAGACAGATCTGTCTCTTCCGCAAGTTGGCAATATGTTTTGAGTTGATTTTTCAAGCATCAGGCGCTCCACATGCTGAATGTTCGCAGGAGCAACTGCACTGGGAACTGAGCCACCACGGCCGAGATTGTCACTCACGGACGTACAGCTTTCTTTAAAACCTTTTTGCACCATTCAAATGTTTTGCTGCGGCTAAGTGTCTCACTACCATACTGTGCTTGTAGTCTTGTAAATGTCAATCAAAACACCCATCATAGAAGCAATAACACTAATAATTTTTTTATTTTTTTTTTAATTCGAAATAAATTTCTTTATCAACATCCATAATAAAAATTTCGTATTGATCTACTGTCCTGGAAATTTTTTGACAGATGTATTTCTACACTCTGTCGTCACATTTCATTTTCTGAATATTTTCTCATAGAAACTAGAAAGTTACATTTTATTTATAAGAAAAAACCATCAAAAAAGAATCATTTATTTAAATATAAATTGTTTTATTAACTATATATGTAATTCTAACTTTTCCCCCCATAATCTTTTATTTTAATATTTATTTAAAAAAATTATAATTAGTACTTTATTAATCCCAAAGTGAAATTGCAATTTTTGCATCTTCCCGTTGGAAAGCTGGGGTCAGAGACTGCAGGGTCAGCCAGGAAACATCACTCCTAGATCAGATAGGGTTAAGGGCCTTGCTCAAGGGCTTAACAATGGCAAATAGTTGGTACTGGGGTTGGAACCCCCAAACTTAAAAAAAAAACTTACAGCCTTTACTGTTTGAACCACCACTTCCCCAGTTTTATTTATGTATAATAAAATAATTTATAATAAATGTTGAGCATGTACTGGAAAAACAATCTACTAATCTTTTAATAAGCATAATTATGATAGTAATAATAACAACGTGCTGTTAAAATTACTTCTATCTATTATTTTTGTTTCTTTTTTTTTTATTTATGACTCAGGAAAGTTCAGTCAGCATTTAAATGACATTTTGACTATTT
>JAOVVB010000018.1:5295290-5309627 GCA_028570985.1 Heterobranchus longifilis | reverse complement strand
TTTTCCTCACTAATTACACACTTAAAAAGTCAGACATTATTACAAGGCCACAACTAACGGATAAGTGCCAAATCGCCCCCTTGTGGACCCACAGTGCACACTATTAAGGGTCTGAACCACTTACTTCCGCCTCTGTCTAGTGCCCTCACGTAGTGCACGAGACGCGGTTCAGGATTCAACCAAAATATTCCGCTGCCTTTTCCCGCACGCGCCCGCCCTAAAAACTTTGTCTTTTTCGGTCGCGAGGCTGCGTCTCAGCTCTCCGGTGCTCGCGCTCAAATAAGTTCGAGAATATTCTTCAACGTCAAACGAGACTGCGCTCGAGCTCTAGCTTCATGAAACTCTTTCCGTGGGTGCCAAAACAAGTAAGCAGCTCTGGGCGAGTCGGGAAAACTTATGGCTACGAGTCTCTCATCACTATTTTGCCATCTCGCAGCCCAGACTCATCCCTCAGCCCATGTGCGACACAGCACAATCACTGTTACTCACTCTATCTGACTTCTTTTACCAACTAACTAATTTAGCTACCATGCTAGCTGTGTTATTTTCACAATCCTATCCATATTGTGACAAATCCCGCCCTCTTCATTCGGATTGGCTTACAGTTCAGAAAAACATTTTTCATTGGATAACGTGTTGCCAGCCTCGCGCGTGAGAACGGTTAATTAGCCAACCCTAATACAGGAGGTGGGACTTGTCGAAATACGGGCGGCTTTGCGCTCTGACTTCGATCGCAGCTAACTAGCTACAAGTTGACAACACAACAGATGTCTCTTAAAGTTACTTTAAACTCTTTGTAAATGTTTTAGAAACGTTTTTCTAGTCAGTTCGCGCTTGTTTATCAGAATTTCAGGTTAACTCTTAAATCTGACAATAGGAGAAATGTTTACAAACTCACCTAAGCACCCCACTCTCTCTCTCTCTTCACTCTCTTCTCTTTTGGAATCTGACACGCCCCGCCCCCTTGAAGTATCGCGAGAGTAAACGTCACTCGGCCTCACGTCCATCATCTAAGCGTCATTTGGTGAATTTTGGCATCACATGTAGAATAATTTATTGTATAGTAGAATAATTTATGGGGTAGCAGGGGGCTTGAAGCCTGTCCCAGGAATATTTGGGCACTAGGAAGGGAACACCCTGTACAGTGTGCCAATCCATCATAGGTCACATAAGACGCACACACACAATCACATTCGCACACTATGGGCAATTGGGGTCACCAGTTAATCTGCATGTTTTTGGACTGTGGGAGGAAACCAGAATTCCCGGAGGAAACCCACCAAGTACGGGGAGACCATGCCACCCATGATACAATATATACTGTATCATGGATGGCACGGTTTCGTGATGGTTAGCACTGTGGCCATGCACCTGCGGTGTCGAGGGTTTGATTCCAGGAATACATTAAATATTCTAAATAAATTTCTCATAGTAATGTAAGAGCTAATTTTGGGATTTGCTCAAATTGATATATCGAAATGTATACAGTGATTTGTATCATAAAGGCTTGTAGGCATTGCATGGATTACCTTCTTATCCAGGATGTGTCCTGTCCAGTGTTCTCCAGATCCACCATGAATAATCTCGTAAGGTGGCTAATAAAGATGAATGAGTGAATGATGAAGACACTGATGATGACGATGATTACTAATTATGACGAAGGCCTCTTATATCTGGCAGCAAGAATGACTATTTGTTCTCTCAGTTTTAAAGCAAATGCCTTCCAGCTGTTATGCAAATATTTTTGCCTAAAAATGGTTAGCACAGTGGCCTTGCACCTCCAGGGTCGAGGGTCCGAGTCCCGCTTCAGGTCTGCGTGTGTGGAGTTTGCATGCTCCCTCCCATGCTTGGTGGGTTTCCTCCCATAGTATAAAGACATTTAGATTAGGCTACTAACTGGAGATCCCACATTGCCCGTAGATTGCTGTGACTGTGTGAGCTCTGCGCTGGACTGGCACCCTGTCCAGGATGTACCCCACCTTAGGCCCAAAGTATAAGTGGTATATAAGGTAATATATCAATAAATTAATGAATACTGTATTCATTATACACATTTTTAGAAGTGTACAAATTTATATTGTGTTGTATTGTGCATGTTATCTTCTTGGCATGTCTTATCCAGTGCACAATGTTTGCACAGTTATACAGTACATTACCATATATACCATATCCTTATTACCTACTGCACTTTCTGTACATGAATCACTCTCACCCCTGTACATATAAACCCATACCCTCATTTACATTCACACTGTTATTTATTGTAAATAGGTCACTTATGCACTTCTGGTTAGATGCTAAATGCGTTTCATTGTCATGGTACATGTACTTTGCACAATGACAATAAAGTTAAATCTAATTTGATCTAATGTGCTCCAGCAATACTACAAAACTAAATTTAAACCTTAACGACCTAAAAGTGCAAACTGTAAATATTTCAATACGTACAATGTGAAATCACGCCTACATCTATTTCTGACTTGGTAACCAGGCCGCTGAGCTCCTGACAAAGGTTTAAAGAAATATTTAAATAAGAGGTAATAAATACAGTGCAGGTCAAAGTTTAGACACACCTTCTAATTCAATGCTTTTTTGTTTTGTATTGTTCTACATTCTAGAACAATACTGGAAATTTCAAAACTGTTTCAATAACATATCAAATTATGTAATTACATAACAACAGCAGAAGTCTATTGTTATTTTAAGACATGAAGGTCAGCTGTTCTAGAATAGTTTTTGCAAGAACAGTATTGTTAAGTGCATTTGCAAAACCCATCAAGCACCATGATGAAACTGGTCTTCACATGAAAACCTTCCCAGGAAAGCAAGACCAAAACTTACCTCTGCTGAAAAGGAGTTCATTTAGAGTTACCAGGATCAAAAATCACCTCAGATTAGAGGTATAAAGGCTTTACATAGCATAAGTAGCAGACACATCTCAGTTTCAACTGTTCAAAGAAGATTATTGGATAATTTGGATGCTTTCAGCATTGTTTTATAAGAAAGAAAGAAAGAAAAATCAGAAGACCACAGAATTAGGTGGTGTGTCCAAACATTTGGTTGGTACTGTACATAAACTAGTGCTTCCTGAAAACTAAGAAAGAAGCTGAAGCAGTGTTAGTTATGCAATTTATGTGATTGCAAAGATCATGAGTAACACAATGTCTTCTATAGCCAGGCTTGGTCTGTAAATTCACTCTGACTTCTGACAGCAGGAGAAATTATGTTTGTTGAGGAATGAGGTAATAAAATAGTGTTCCACTGTGATGCATAAAATAACCAGGGATGAACGTGTAGATGATAAATAGTAAAGGGACCAAGACAGAACCTTCAGAGACATCCTGAGAAAACAATGGAGATAGAATTATGTCTGTCAGTGAAGTAGGTTTTAAAATTGATAATAGGGGCAACAAGGCGGCAGCGTGACGCAGTAAATGGTGTTGCCAACTTAGAGCTGCAAGACAATCCTTGTACATGGGTTACTGTCTTTGTGGCATCTCATATGTTCTCTCCATGTTATCTTATTGATCGTTTAAGCTAAATTGTCCTTTGGTGCGAATGTACATGAATGCGCACGTTCAATTTTGGAATCGCTTTCTCATCCCAAAGTATCTATTTGTTCCCAAATATGGAGATATATTCAGATTTTCAAAGCAAAACGAAGGTGTGGAGAACAGAGGAAGTTAATTGAGAGAAAAGGTCTTTATTTAACCATAGCACAGTTTCCTTCCTCAGCAATATTTTTTTTCTCATTCACTTTAAAAGGACGTCCTGTACTTT
The DNA here is from genome assembly GCA_028570985.1 of Heterobranchus longifilis. Lineage (NCBI taxonomy): Eukaryota > Metazoa > Chordata > Actinopteri > Siluriformes > Clariidae > Heterobranchus > Heterobranchus longifilis. The sequence goes on along the minus strand of JAOVVB010000018.1, from coordinate 5,305,847 downwards.
GTGAAAAAAAAAAAAAAAAATCAGTGTATGCACAATAGAAATGATGGAAAAAAACAAGACCTATTTCTTATTGAACAAAGGCCTTGTCTGAGGCAGGTTGTACTTTGTTTACAGCTGGACAAGCAGACGTTGAAAGAGAAAAGCCTAATGCTTAATGTATATGGGAAAAAAACTTGTGCGAACAGAGGTTATTGTTTAGTAAGATCCGTCCGCATAAAGATTTACAGATGGGCAATCGACAATAAGTTAAAAAAATAGATATATTAAATTAAGGTCAATGATGTCACTAAGAAATCTTAGCCACTATCCTTCCCATATACACCATGTTGGGATGTATGTGATGCTTAAAAATAAAACATAATAAGAATTTAATTATCTATATTACATGTACATTACATAAAAACACAGCATACATTATGTTTCATCATATATCGCCCCCTTCTGGGCAACAGCAGATCTTACCCCATGCACCAGCAGACAGACACACCCTTAACATATGACTTTGCCCCAGGCAATGAAATCAAATGCCAAGTTATGTGACGCAGGATGGATTTAACTTGTATTTCATAGGAAAAGAGTGTTACGTAGTTGACTGGACACAATACACGCAAACACCACACTGGTTAATTTTCTACACAGGCTATATTGCTCTACCTAGGCAAACTACACCAGAAACATGATAAAGGTTTCCTCAGAAATGAAAGTTCAACAAGTGAAAGAGTACAAGTTTGTTAAATCCAGAGATGCAAGATACCCGGAAGGAACCTGCTATTGTTCCCATCCCAATAGGAAGCATTTCACAACCCCTTATCACACAGTATAAGATTTGTTCCCTAAGATACCAACAAAGGTAAGACAGTGTTTTGTTTGTTTTTTTGTTCGTAATGCCTTGGAAACAAAGTGACAAAGTACACTGCATTCTCTAGGTGTTTTCACTAAAAGGAAAAAAATAAAAAACAAAACATAGCTTTGAGGGTAGAACAAGCATTTGTAGCATAAATGTTATAATGTAGCCCTTTCCCCCTGCAAACACAAAACACGCTAAATGGAAATGTACTGTATGAGGGTGAGTCCAAAATAATCCACACTCTTGCAATTTTAATTAACTTTTCAAAAAGACAAATACGTAATTGTTTTAAATGTCCTTGCTTTTTAACATAATTCGTCCATCTGTCAAAACCTTTTGTGGTACCTCATTTAAAATTGTTTTAGGCTAAGCTGCGAGTCACTAATGCACTGCTGTCTTCACTTCTTCATTTAATCCCAAGTTAAGGATTCAGCTCTTCAATAAGCATCTCACTGTAACAAGCACTGTTGGTTGCTGAACCTTTTTCCTGATATTGTTCCAATACTAGTCCTTGAAAATAACAGAAAACTGTAAAGAACAAATTTTCCAGCTGATGGTCAACTATAATATTATTTTATATATATATATATATATATATATATATATATATTATTATAACTTTTTCTTGGTCGAATGAATGAATCCATGTCTCGTCACCAGTAATGATTCTCTTAGAAACTTTCACCTTCCTTAAGAGTATCGGTCCAAACTCTGTTTGCACATATCTAAACGCTTCTGCTTATGCTCTTCCATGAATTGTTTTGGTATCCATCTTGCACAGAAAACAAAAAAACGAAAACAAAATCACTGCACATTGGTCTTCTTTTTGTGCTGTTCTGTTAAGACAACAGAAGTTTTAATATAACTGGAGTGCGGATAGTTTTTGACTCACCTTCTTAAAAAGTCTTCTCATACAATCCCCAGTTACAGTCGTAAAATCTACAAATAGCATCAGACATCACAAAAAAAATTAAATTAAAATTATAATGGCCAAAGCAAGTCGTGGTAAAAATAAAAAAAAAAACTGGTTGTGAAAAATTATACAATTCTTTTAAGAGTTTTTTTTTTTTTTTCATTCTTTTACTTTGCATTAAAAGACCTTTAGATTAGTTTTGTCTAAACATCAATCGTTTACACCCATGCTGTTCGTTTAGGATTCTGGAAAAAAAATATATCAATACAAGTCATAATGCCAAATTTGTTACATTTGTTCCATTACTGGAAATAAATTATGAGAAATAAAAACGTTATATTAAACTCATCAGCCACTTTAATAGGAACCCTTGTATTGCTGAATTGCTGATTCCCTAAAGCCAATCATGTGACCACAACACAGCAGACAAAATGAGGTGAGGCTGTGTCCAACTGGATTGCTGTTCTTTGTGTGTCAATAGTGAAAACTGATGTTGCTGTTTTTATAAACGTATTGCGTATTCGAAGACGCTTTTCTAATCGCTGTGGTTGCGACCGGTGATTATTTGAGATACTGTCATCTCGAACCAGTCTAGCTATTCTCCACTGACGTCAAGGCTTTTCCATCCATGGCCTGCTGTTTGCTGTGTTTTATTATTTTTTTTACCACTATTCTGTACAGTCACTAAGACTGTAAAGGCTGTTGTGTGTGAAACTCCCAGGAGATCAGCTGTTTCTGAAATACACAAACCATCCTGTCTGGAACCAACAACAACATACCAGGGTAAAGTCAGTGAGGTCATTGTGCTGTTGCCACATGATTGGCTGATTGAAAGAACAGGTGTTTCTATTAAAAGGCTGGTGGCTGTACATTATTATTAATACACAGGCTGTGCCATTAGCGATTAATTTTATTACATATCTAATTGCTCTGCAGTGCATTACAGTCTGTCTGTGCTCCCTCTCTCTCGTTTTCTCTCCTTGGTATATCCCCAGTGTCTCTGAGGAGTATGTACTGTTTAACAGACTCCGGCAGCGGGAGCTGGTTCACCGCTGTGGGTAGGTACTGCGCGCCGAGGCTGTCGCGTACAGCACAGCGGGCCAGATCTCTCAGCAACGCTGGCTGGGCCATCATGCCGGTGAGGCGAGCCAGAAGCTGCGGATGTTTGCTAAGCTCATTAGGCATGGAGCCATCGGCCCGGCGCACCTCCAGCCTCCCTGCAGCGCTACAGAGCAGCTCCAGGCACTCTTCTTCCTGCTCGGAGCCCAGGCCACGCGCCAGCAGTGCCACAATGCGTGAAATGGGACTCTGGCCCTTTAGGTTGGTCACATGAACTTGGGCGCCATAGTCCAGCAGAACACGTACACTCTCCAGGTTTCCCTTCATGGCGGCCCAGCTGAGCGGTGTGTCGTTGTTGTAGTCTTGCGCGTTGGGATGGGCGCCGTTCTCCAGCAGGGCGCGCACACACTCGGGGTTGTCTTTGAAGGCAGCCCAGTGTAAAGGTGTGTCCTTGTTGCCGTCCAGAGCATTAGGTTGAGCTCCATATTCCAGCAGTAGCTCCACGCAACCCTCGTCCTTCTCTGCTGCGTAATGCAGCGCTGTGCGATTGTAGCCATCCAATGCGTTTACCTGTGAGCACAGCACAGCGTCACTATAAGGACTAGACTGAGATTCTGTTCTCTGTCACCGAACTCCTCTCTGGCTAAGTTATATTTATGAACATGTTCAAAAAATGTACAAAAATCTGGTAAATGACAAAATCAGATCATGTTTTTCTGTGAAAGAAAACACACTTAATGAACAATCTACAGCTCCAAGTCTTTAAAAACAGTTTATCTTAACACACATACGAAAAAAAAAAAGAAAAAAAAACCTACCTCTGCACCTTTCTCCAGCAGAAGCTCCACACAATCCACATCAGCCACCATGCAGGCGCAGTGCAAGGGCTTTAGAGTGCCATGCATCCTGTTCACATCGGCTCCCTGTCACGACAAGTTATGAGAAATATCCAAATAAAATTGTCTGCATCAGTAACTAATGATGACCTTCATAACCGTTACCTTGCGTATAAGGTCCTCCACGTTATCATGCGGGAAGGAGCGAATGGCGGCGATTGTCCGGATGAGCCTTTCCGAAAGGGAGTACTTACTCTGAATACTCTGCATGATGTACCACATAGTTGAGCTCATGTGAAGCGAAAAGACATTGCACCCGGGCCGGGTGACGCTTCACGTTTTTAACAAGCTTAAAGAAAAAAAAGAAATAAAAAATGACATATTATAGGTTACAGATGCTTGACACACACACACAAAAAAAAAGCTACAATGCCAAGGTTCATAATTCAAGATTCATGATTTTCTATATTCAAATTCGAATATAGAAAATCATGAATCTTGAATAGAAGAAGATCTTAAAAAAAGAGAAAGGGTAAAAGTGTAAGACATCTACAGTATATAGCAACAACAATAAAGATATTAGGAACTAACTTGTTTCTTGGACATTTCACTAAATTACCTATAAAAAAAATGATGTGTTGTTCATTAACACTAACTCCACGGCAGGCTGTGACACACCATTGTGTATTATTGAACTTTTTTGGTATTATTTCTGTAAGGCTTTTAAAACCGACCGACACGCTGCAGATGTGGCCACATTTCACCCCGAATCCGTCGTCCCCCTTTTATTTAATTGGATGCAATTGTAAGCAGAACGCCAGCGACTGACTAATCATCTGACCAGCCAACAATCTGGCTCCTGGACATTCACTCATTCATTAGTTTTATTAATTCATTCAATTATCTTCTATACCACTTATCCTTTACAGGGTTTGCGGGGCTGGAGCTTATCCCAGGAGACTGGCACATTCTGGACAGGGTGCGAATCCATCTCAAGCCACATAAACACACATATTTACGGCATCTCATCCAGAGCGACTTACATTTTAAGTCTGAGCAGTTGAGGGTTAGGGGGCCAACAGTGGTGACTCAGTGGTGCTTAAACCTAGGACCTTCTCATCATAATTACTAAGCTACCCCTGGCCATAGCCACACACACACTACGGGCAATTTGGGAACGCCAATTATCCTAATCTTTGAATTGTGGGAGGAAACTAAACTAGCACGTGAAAAGATGCAAACTCCCCCCACACACACAGACCTGAGGCGGGAATCGAACCTTCGACCCAAGGCCACAGTGCTAACCTGTGTGACATTTAACGATGGTGTATGACAGCATCGTTAAATGTCACACAGGGTCTCCCTGGCCTTACATAAAACCACAGCTTGGCACGCGAATTTGACGTCACGATGACGTCACGCGGCGTTTTCTAGCACCTTCTCCAGCGTACATGAGATATTTTCCCCTAATAAGTGCCTGTAGTACTACTGGAGGATTCATGAACTACGTGAGAGCTCAAAAACATCTAGGATTAGCGAACAATAAAATAGGGCTCTCGGTTTTAGTATAAAAACAATGGGTTTTTTTGTTTAAACAGAATTACAGTTAATACGGTTTTCGCCTCAAAGCGTCAAATAAACGGTTTATTACTTAAATACGTAGTAGCATAAACAAGTCAAAGCTAGCTAGCTTGCAAACTTGATACTTGCTTATATTATTCTAACTATAACGGTTTTACAGCTCATAATATTTTGTCAAGCACATTTTGCTAACATGTCAATGCTAAAGCAGCTAACCAAGCCCTGAGTAATTCCCGAGCTGTCACACAAACACTCACTCAGCTGCTTAGCTCGGTTTGTTTTTGCTAGCTTGTCTTCCCCGGCTAACCGGCTAATGCACATAAAACAGGGTTAAACCCTCTCTAGCGAGCTGTTTTTCGGTTCTTCGTTTAAAATCCCGTTTAAAACAGCTGAACAGTCTTATTGTCCGTGGTACATATGATAAATAAAGTAATTTATGGACACATATCCGGAGCAGGGATTTAGCCTGTCAATGGCACTGACCTGATCTCAGCAAGTTGTTTTCTCGTTTATAATCTGAATCTGCATTACAGTTACAAATAAACGTATTGACTTATATTTCTCTAGAAAGAAATACGACATATATTTAAAAAGAAATAATAATAATAACACAATGAGGAGCCGTACCTTTGCGTTTTAAAGCTTTATCAGTCCAGAGCAGCCTTCCGTAATAAACACACACAGCGCTGAAGGGCAGAGACTTTATCTCGCGCACGCGCGCGCGCGCGCGCGCACACACACAAATTTCCTATTAAGAACAACAACCAAAAAAAAATAAAAAAATACAACCACCTCTAAAGAAAACACACACAAACACACACCATCTTTTAATCTTAGTATTGACCAAATTTTTTGGGCTTCATTTTTGTTAAATACCTTATATGCAGTAATGTGTAACAAGTAGTGGCCCCTATTTTTATACATTTTTTATATTAAAAAAAAATAATAATGCACAATTATTATTGTATACAATGTTGTCAATTTACCATTGATACAGCTGCACATGCTTTTCACTTAATTAGTATTATTAATTTCTGCCTTTTTAAATTATTATTCCTTGTGACATATACATATCACAGAATATCAAAAAAATTATTTCAGTAATTCAAAAAAAAGGAAGCAGAAACATATATTATCTAGATTATCTAGAGTGTTTATTTCCTTTCATTTTGATAATTATGGCTCACAGCAAATAAAAAAACTGAATTAGGTATCTCAGAAAATTTTAATATTGTGAAAAAGTTCAGTTCTGGCAGGCTGTTCACAGCATGCTTTATCCAAGCACATTAATGGAATGTTAATTGGAAGTAAAAAATGTGGTGGTAAAAGGTGCACCAGCAATGGGGATAATTGCAGCCTTGAGAGGATTGTGAAATAAAGCCCCTTTAATAATTTGAGGAAAATTCACAAGAAGTGGACTGCAGCTGGAGTCAGTGCTTCAAGAGCCACCACGCACAGCCATATCCAGGACACGGGCTATAACTGTCACATTCCCTCTATCAAGTCACTCTTACCTGGGCTAAGGCCAAAAAAGGCTGGACTGTTGCTTAGTGGGCCAAAGTCCTCTTACAGATGAAAGTAAAAATTGCATTTCATTTGTACCTAACAGCTGTTTTACTTATAAAAGTGCACAAATCTGTATGTAACACTAGGATTGTTTTCAAGCCAAGTATGGACTGTGTTTATTTTATTACCCTTTAGTGCTCTTTAATGTAGAAATGTTTTTAATGGCATCTTCTCTTACGGATACTATGTGTTTATTTTTATTTTGGATTGTTTTGCTAGACTTTTGCACAGTACTATAAGTAAAATAGCTGTTAGGTTTTACTGAGCGTGCTGGAGAATATGCCATAGTTCTTCTGGTAACTTTGTCACACTTGTTACTCTATTTTCATGCAAAACCCAGGAGCCTAAATTAGGCTTATTTGTTTTACACATATTTTTCTGTAATGTTATTTATACATGTTTTAGTTATGTTTGGAAATATTAAATAGTTTTGTATATAATTGTCCAGATATGTAACATATAGAACAAAATCTGTACTAAAGATAATATGGTGCCTAAGACTTGCACACAAACACTTAATCCATGGTGCAAAAGAAATGTTTGTGCACATAACTACCATGTCTGAATCTGAAAAAAGCCTCTGGCTACATTCTAGCAGTTTATTACAGTAATTGCCTTATAAATCACTGGCCTGCCAAAAAAAATTAAGGAGATTTGAAATTTTTGGAATTGGGTTAAGATCTGTCCAACACATTATTAAAACCTGGAAGGACTGTGCTGAACCATCAACTTGGTGAAAGAAACTTGGCCAGAAAAAACATGAATGGAGATCACTTAAATGCTTAGCAAAGATGCTTGGTAAAAAAAATTGACAGTAGAATCACCGCTATATTTAATATTCAAAGTATTAGCACAGGATTGGGACTAAACAGCTGCGTGGCCATAATAAAACCACTTGTTAGTGAGACTAATTAGTAAAACTTATAGTTGGTAGGAGCATAAAAATTGGACTTGATCAATGAAAAAAAAAAATCTGGTCCGATGAGGCCAGAGTGATGATGGGTCAGGGTAAGAAGGGAAGCGCATGAAGCGATGCACTCATCATGAATAGTGGCCACTGTAAAAGCCTCTGAAGGCAGTGTTATGATCTGCCGTTCCTTCTAGGCTCAGCAAACTTGCATGGCAATAAACTACCTGCATTTAACTAAGAAAATAGTTAGGGGTCTTCCATTGGATAATTACTGCACATCCCAAAGCCATGCAGATTTGGCTAATTGGCGTATGTGTTTCCAGTGATGGATTAGCACCCTGTCCACGGTGTACAGTGTGTACCCCGCCCTGTGCGCTTAGTCTCCTAGGGTAGGATCCAGGCCCCCCGTGACCCTGTATACAGGATAAAGCGGTATAGACGATGATTGAGTGAGTGATTAATACCGTTCAGCTGGCAACAAGTCATTTAATCCTAACTCATGCAGTGAGTGGCTTCTTATTTCTTAAACAAACATGTTAGAAGACATATGCTGTGGTCATGGCAAACACGTTACTGTGTTTCAGAAGGGTTAAATTACTGGCCTGCATGAAGCAAAGAAAACAACCAAGGATTTGCTGAAACTACTAAAAGTGGGTTGAGAACTGTAAAACACACAAAAAAAAGGAAAACCTGGAAAGATAGGGGTGAACCATCACCTTTAAAGAAGAAATGTGGTCAGAAAAACATCCCTGATGAGCGTGATGGGAGGTCACATTGTTAAAAACACAAAGTAAAACTCAACTCATGGCTATGTTTAATAGTAAAAGCAAGAGAACTTCCACACACTTTTAGAAATCAACAAAATCCAAATTATAGCCCTTAAAAATGTGACAATTTTTTGTTTTGCTGTTTTTTATATATTTTGAAATGAACATATATAGGGCTCAGGATTATGCAGTATAGAGTGACATTCTTTCAGCACAACCTAGGCAAAATAATGAACTGAATTTTGATTCATTTTAACCAAATATACAAACATGACTGAGCAAAATAAATAAATAAAACTGGGTTACACAGGCAAAGAAACAGCACAGGTACACATGATCACATTTTTATGGTTGTTTTCGGTTGTTTCTATGACCTCTTTTGCGAAATCATTTCCATATTCTAGTAAAGGTAAAATTGACACATGATAACTTTCGTCTCGAAAACCCAAATGCACCCCATTGACCTATGCCGCTTGGCACAGATCTGTGCACACACCACAACTAAAAAAAAAAATAAAAAAAAACCCTGCACAAACTTACTATAGTAGTCCTCACATTATGCTAAAACTGTGAATCTTTGTGTTGTAGGGTTCTATGTAGGACAACAGATTGACAAACCCCTGAAATTTGTTGCACCATCAGTGCCTGAAGATTTAATCTAACAGTTTCTCTAAAAGATGTCACTTGCTTTCATTTGTGTGCATTTCAGTCAATAGTCCTTTTGGCAACAGAATATGCTCAACATGTCCATAACCCACATTTAATGTTTTATCTTGTTTCCATTTATGATCTACATACATTTGCTTCAACAAAAATGAAAACTAGTTACAAATAAAAGGTGGATAAGTGTGAAAAGAGAACCCGTTTATAGAATAATTTCTCCATAAATATGAGGAGCATTCAAGTCAAACCAGGACCCGGCATGAAATTTCTTGTTAAAGAATAACACAGATGTTTTAAAGAAGGCTGGACGTCTCCCCGGCCGAAGTCCCACTGCAGCTGAAAACCACTTGCACATTACAGGGACTTTTGGGAGTACCCAATCTCTCTCCCCACCTGTACAATCCTGACCTCACTCCAAGCCATTTTCCACATGATCGGGCCTTTAAAGAAATGCCTGGGAGGCCAGAGTTTCAGACATGAAGCAGGTCATTGCACCAGTGCGCTGAAGAAATAAAATAAACAACTACTTTCTACTGTGATTGTATCCAAGCACTATTTAAAAATAAATAAATAAATAAAAAACAGTTCCAGGAACATCTCGTATGTTATTTAGAAAACCTAAATTCTCTAAAGAACTTTTTAAATAAGTGCATCAGGTTCATCATCCAAAATATTCCATAGTGCCGCTATAAATAGATTCAAAATGTCAGTTTCTCATTCTTTACATACCGAGCCATGGATTCCAAACATAAGCATGGCATGGGGCCTCTAAAGACCAGATACGTGTGCATTGACAGTGCACTGTACAACATGTTATTAATAACTAGGATGTCTTCGAAAATATGGATTCAATAAGTGAAGTACCCGGTACGAAGGTAAAATAAGACCATACAGCAATAAAAGAAGTGAAACTCCAAGGCCAAAACAAAATAATTTATTTTTTTTAAATGACATTTTATGCAGACAGCTAAAATCCACTGTCTCCAACACTTTCAATCCATTGTTATATTAATTCTTCCCTTTACCACAGCAGCCCTAAAACCAATTAACAGTAAGAACCCAAACATTAAGGAAACGCTATTCCTGTAGATTTCTGCAAGCCGCTCAACATCAATGTCATTATCTTATGCGTCTAATATGATTTCACATTACATCAACAGTAATTTTTTTTTAACAAGTTAGTGCATTTTTGTTCCATTACACTAAACCACTAGCTGCTCAAATTCATTAATAAACAAAATGAAAAAAATAAAACAAAAAAAACAAAAAAAAAACAACTAAACAATAAAAGCCCCAGTGATTCGTTATTTATTTAATGCATTACTAAGCTTCTAGTAAATGCGTCAAGTATTTTCTTTGCTGAAATCTCAAAAATATACAAATGTTAAATCTGTGATTTTCTCCCAATGTCATTT
>JAOVVB010000018.1:5278553-5295201 GCA_028570985.1 Heterobranchus longifilis | reverse complement strand
GTTAAATCTGTGATTTTCTCCCAATGTCATTTTGTACACAAGACAGGAACATGGCCTACACAGACTAGGGAGGGTGAAGAGGAAGATACGGGCAGAAGGATTAAAATAAATTAAAAACTCAACTTAAAAAAAAAAAAAAAAAAAAAAACATTGAATTCGTCATCAGCAATACTGCATCTTCCTCGGATTCCAATTTTAAATTAACAGCACCAGTTCACTTTGCTCCCCGTAATCCTTTTGCTTTCTGAAGGTGACAGAGTTGCGGCTTATAAAAGCACATGCGACAAAAACAAAACAAAAAAATAAATCATCCAGGAGCGATAGCTCGTACACCCAAAAAGCAACTCTTGTGGGTTGATGGTAGAGAGGGCAAAAGCAATTCAAGATTTTTTTTTTTGTTAAGGTTACTGATGTAAGCCATCTAAACATTCACAAGTCTTTAGTTTGAGGGTTAAAATGTAGAGAGATTCCTTAAAGATCTTGCAGAATTGCATGAAATGACTCTGGTGGAAGATAAAAATGCCCGAGACCATCAATATGCACCAAACAAATCCAAGTTTTGTTAAGGTATGCGAGAGGAAAATACGACTCCTATCAATCATTTAACATTTCAATGGCCTGCACCAAATGTCTCATTACATTACTTTTCTTCCTCTGTTAAATATAAGTAATCTCTATACTGCCCACAATGTCAAAGCTGTTCAAAACAAAATCAGATTTTGTGGACAATGTTGGAAGCGCAATAACAAAAAAATAAAATAAAGAGAAAAAGTAATAATCATATTTTCAGCCTTTCATCCTGCATTTGTTGTGCTTTGCACTGTATGACCCAAAACATTGTTTTAGGATGTACCACAATTTAAACCAATTGAAAATTCTTACAGTGGAGACAAAAAAAAAAAAACTACCCATTTCTATACAGCTGAAAATGATACAGCTTAGTGATATCACTAGTCAATAAAACAGGCCTTGGGTTTTCCTGACCTAAATCACTATCACACACCTAAGCACAATAGCTACTAATCGTTATAGTGAAGGTCCTGATTTTGAGAATAGTGTGTCGCCCAAAATGCAACCAAAAGCAGCTTCATCTCTGCCTCTTAGTCCCAAGCTGACAATCTTGTAAACACAGTCAAGCGCCTGACTGATCATCAGGAAACATGAGCTCGCTCAGACAGCCATTTTGGGAGAGTAATTCACAAACAAAAAGGAAGGAGAAACAAACAAAACAAAACTGAGATGACAAAATACTTGAGTGTCTATGTACCTGACTGATATTGTGATCTTTCACAGGCTGTTGGTTACACAATCTAACTAAAAACAATTAAAGAAATTAAAGCACAAGGAAAGAAAAGGAAATAAAAGCAAACCAGTGATCCAGCATTATAATCGTCAGGCTCCGATCTCATCAAATGACGTATATGAATAATTACTCAAGCGCTACAAGCCGATGCGTCTTTTACACATTTCTAAACAGCAGCTCTTTTTTTTTCCTTTTTTTTTTTTTTTTGATTTGAGGAGCTTGTCATCAGCAGTGTCACACAAAAATGATGCGCAATTCCAGACCAATGGCAAGCCTCACTGCTGTTCCTATCTAATCTGCCAATCCACTCAAGCAGGCGTTGCATTTTCTAAACGGGATCTAAATCCCCAAACTGATTCGTTCATCGACACTACTGCAGAATACATCCTTCCACTCAAAGAGCAAAGCTTATGTCCATCTTTTACTCACTCCATAACGTTGCATTCCCAGTCACCTGCCAATGCGAATGGGGGGAAAAAAAGGATAATAAAAATAAGTAAAATATTAGTAGAATCCTTGCATGTCAAAGTGATATCTTTGTATAGGTACATGACGGTATGCATGTTCCTTTTCTTCTTAGTGCATATGTTCTTTGCAAACTGCCATTATTGTTTCAGCTCAACAATATCACTGAGCACTTGGCTGTTACGATGCCCTTAGTCCCACAGCCTCCAGGGTAAAACACCCTCATCAAGGAAGTAGGGAAAGAAAAAAAGAAAAAAAAAACCATTACATTCTCAAGGGGCATTGTCAAGTTTAAAAGCGCACTTTTTTCCTATTTGATGACTTCCTTCAATCAACAAGCTTATGTCTAGCTTCTGATATTTTTCGATGCCCGTACGCCAGGATGTCTCCATCTGTGCATTGTCATTTCATGAGATTTTCCTGTGGATGTGCTCCAGGCAAAAGAGGTGGCTATCTTAGATTTTTAAACTTTTTTTTATATTTCATCTCTTTATATATATATATTTATATTTATATATATAATGTGTATATATTCATACATTTGTAAGGATTTAGTCAAGTCTTTACTTTGGCGATATAGGGGGGATGTTCTGCTCTTTGCCAGCGTGTCTAGAGGCTCCTTGGGGTGAAGTGCGGCGAGTGTACTGAGGACGCCTCTGCTGCTCGCGGAGTTTGAAGCCCCCCGCACTGGCCCTTGGAGGGCCGTTGCTGCGGTAGAAGCCCTGTGAGTCACGAGCCGGCCGGCCCTCTCTGCTCTTACAGTCCCCCGCGCGCTCCTGGGGCCGCTCGAGTCGCTCGCTGCTGCCCGACTGCTCGTCCACCTTATTCACGCGCAGCTCCCTCAGAGGCTGTGAGGTAGAGCTGGAAGGACTGGGACTGACCACTGGTGGTGGTGGGGGAGGAGGCGGATCCTTCGGGGGGCGCTGGCACACCTCGGCGTAGCTCAGTTTCCGAGGCTCCTAAGATGAACGAGAGAAAATTTTATCTCAAAGCCTGTTCTCACAGCAGCCAGTAAATGAAGAGTCGTGACAGCACAGACTTAAATGTTTAGGCAAACAGCATGTATTTCCTGCTTTTATGGCAACAAGGTGACAACATAATTCAGACTAACATGTAATCATATAATAACTTTCAATAACATACATGATGGCAAAAAAATATATATATATTATAATAATTTGAGTTAAGTCCACCCTTTGATTCAGTAACACAACTCAATCACTTCTCTCATCTTGCTTCCTCATTTAACAACTGTTTTGTAATCTTGTTAGAGAAGGAACCGTATAAGCCAATCAGAAGATGGTGGAGGGTACATTCTGATGACCTGTTTCTGACTGGCTCCTTTTAATGCGCTGTGTCCCTCAACTGTAGCATTTTTTTTTTCTGTTCTTGTACATGCGTTAGCTCACATCATTATTAATTTTTAAGCTGCATACAGTAAATGTCTCACATGCCCACACTAAGAGCTAAAATAATTACTATTGTATGAACAGAGAGGAATGCAACGTTCTAACTGGTATTTAAGTTACTGCATTACTTATATTACACCTGGTGTGTTGATTCTAGGTGCGACACGGAGACTCCGAGAACAGATCGAATGCTACATAGAATTATACTAGAAGAGGGTTAAGATTAAGAGCACCACAACTTGTCAACAAATCCTGTACTGTAAACTACATATTTACTTACAAACTACCCAACGAATTCCATGACATATACTTTATGCTGATAATAATATAAAGCAATGCATGCGATGGTGAAGTACTGCAGTTGGCCGTGTGTTTGAAAAAGCCCAGATGCTATTTATTAGTTGCTTATATTTATTATTCTTAACATTCTGTTTATGTTAAACACTTTTTCACTTTAAGGATTCTAAAATAAGAAGTGAATGTTAATTTGAAAGTCCTGTGCAGACAACACATTCTCCTGTGTTTTTTTTTTAATAAACTTGAGTGCAAATTTTTTTTTTTTTTTTCGGGGGTGGGGGGGGAATATGTCAAAATTGTAATCCACGATCAAATTTTGTAAGACTTGCAACAAGTCGTTGTAGAATTATTTCTAATTGTTAATTTTTTTTTTTATACCTTGGCATGTGAATCCAGATACAGGCAAGTACAGATTACGAGAATGATGAGTAAAGTCAGTTCAAACACTGCAGAAAACGAAAGCATTTACCAGTGGGGCAGGGCTGGGGTGGCTGACGTTGGCCTGTGGGGCTGCAGGGTTGGCCAGACTCAGGGGAGTCTTGGGGACAGGAGCAGGCTGAGTTGGAGTTGCTGGAACAGCTGGGGTGGTGCTCTGGTTCACCGAGGTCTCTTTATGGACCAAGGGCTCAGCTTTATCCAGTTTCTTTTCCTGAGGGGTTGCGCTTGCGCTAAGAACACAAGAAAAATACAGAAAATATCCAAGAGTATTAGATGCATCCCCAGTGAGCATGTTCATAGTCACCCAGTGTAACACATACACTATTTTTATGCACTTTTGTCCTGTAGGTTACTCCTTACAGTATATAAACAATATGGAGAATCAACAGAATCAACACTCAATCACTTGTCTGGTCTTCTTTCAGGCCTACCTGTAGCTAGCATGATCTACAGCATGAACAGTGGGCTTGCTTGCAGTCAGTGAAGGTCTGGGGACCGTCTCCTCAGAGGCTGGAGCAGCAGCACTCACAGTGGATTCTTTGTTTGAGTCTGACTGCTGGAAAGCGATCACAATAGAAAAACAGAAAAAAAAGAAAACAATAATTAGATAATTGTGTTTTTTTGTAATGCAGTTTTGCGTAGACTGAGGAGCGCTTAGATTTTGATTAAGAAAACAATCACTGTTGCACTTTTAGGATTCAGGACAGGTTTAACATGTTATTGTCACTCACAAGCACATGACAGCATGGCTAAAACTCTACAACCAGATGCCATGCACACAACAATCTTTGAAGATAAAAAAAAAAAAAAGGTTTGTATAGTGCTATGAAAAAGTTCTTCCTGATTGTTTTTTTTGCACATTTGTCAATTTGAAGTTGGGGGGGGGGGGTTTAAACAACATTTCATAAAAAGCCCACCACACCAACTTTTAAACTCTGCATTGCTTTGCAGGTTTAGGACCTGGATGACTTGCCATAATCAATAAAACCATGAATTCTGCGCTCTACAAGAGAATGC
This sequence comes from Heterobranchus longifilis, assembly GCA_028570985.1. Classification (NCBI taxonomy): domain Eukaryota; kingdom Metazoa; phylum Chordata; class Actinopteri; order Siluriformes; family Clariidae; genus Heterobranchus; species Heterobranchus longifilis. The sequence goes on along the minus strand of JAOVVB010000018.1, from coordinate 5,290,272 downwards.
ACCAGTAAGTCCACCTCTGAATGGCGCCAAAAGAAATAATGATGGTTTTAGAATAGCCTAGTCAAAGTCTGGACTTAAAACCGATTGAGATGCTGTGGCATGACCTTAAACACGTTGTTCACGCTCAAAAAACAATTCTGTATAGCTCCTCAGCACAACCAGTTATTAGGTTTATGGGGCAATTACTTTCTCCAAGGCAGGTTTGGACAACATTTTTCTTCATCATAATAAACAAAATCACTTAAAAACTGCCTAATATTAATGTTTTTGATTTTCTGTGTGACAAATAAGTGACGAATTAGAAAAATCATTCCTCCAACATGAGACTTCAGTCCAAGCCAAGAGGAAACTCACCTTATCTCTGTTGAGACCCCGTACTACATCAGACATGCGGTTCTCAAGCACAGGCTCTCCCTGTGGGCTGCCTGAGCATCCAGGGAGTGGAGGGAAATTGGATGGAGCCAGATCAAACTTCGGTGGCGAGACCTTAACTTCGGTGAGCGGAACTGGCCTCTGTGGAAAAAAGCGCAGGATAAATCCAAAAGGAAAGCTCATTCTGCTTACATGATAAAGTGTGAAAACTGCAGGAGGGTGTGCATTACTATGGTTCGCTCGTCATCTCTCCTCCTCCGAGTGGCTCTGTACGTGTTCCTCCTGTAAACAGAAAAGTGTTACTCCTTCAGGCAAATATTAAACTCAGATCAATCTCACTACATGCTGGGTTTTTGTTCAGACTTTACGTGGCACTGGTTATAATCATGAATCGTACCGTCCGCGACCAGCTACGGTGCCGTCGTCGTTTGCCTCAGAGGAGGTCATGTGTGGGAAAGAAGAGCTCAGCTCAGAGGTTGGCAGCACTGAACTACTGCTAACTGCAGGCTGTGGACTCCGGAGCCCGTCCACCACAGACACGGGGGAGACGGTGGAGGCAAGCGTGTCATTCACCCTTGTCTGGGGCTTCACATGGTTTCTGCTTAAAAACACAAGTATGTGTAAGATACAACTGCACCAAGTTAATGTGCAGATTTAGACAGGGGACAATGAATAATTGACTGAGGCAGCATGCAGTAACTACACGTACATAAAAATGCAAGCAAGGATGGAATGGCGTCTAGTCACCGAGTTATTCCCCCGGCAGTGGGATGACTGACTTCTCAAGCCGAATGGAATTTTTCCGTAGTTAATGCTTTATATGGTAAGGATTCGAGTGCTGCTTTAGCTGCACTGAAACTGTATAATGCTTTTCAAATCAAATGTTAGAATGCTGGCAAGGAAAATAATTCATCCCAAATAAACTTTGTTAGGCTGCTACTTAGAGAGAGACCCACTTCCTCTTAAAAGCACAGGAAAGACACCAACAGAAAACAAAAAAGGTTAGTTATAATGATACAAATTCAGGAAAATAAGACTCTATTCGCCAGATTTTTCTTAAACAATGTTTTGTCAAATGACAAAAAAAAAAAAAAAAAAAAAAGCTAGGATTGGCATTATTCTCAGCTGAAATTTAAGTTAATCACCACACCAATGCAAACCTCACAGCCCAAAACACACACAAAAAAACAAAAAAACAACATCACTTTATGATGTCAATTCATTACTATAAAAAGAGATAATTGAGATTTTTGCTGTAAGCTCATTGGATGGTTATTTCTGACATGAGAAATGAGAAGGATGGAGTGATTAGACAAATATTTTAAGCATTAACTGCTGTACCTGAAGGCATTTATTACATTCTTTCTTGAATAGAGTGGGACACTGTGGGGACAATAAGAAAGCCAAGGTAAAGAGCGTACAACTAACAAGTCAAATAAAAAAAAAAAACCCACCTGAAGCAGTAGTTAAAGGGTGGACAAATCACTAGCAGATTTCTATAATTACTAATTATTATTATTCATAGTTGGCTGGCAGACAAGTAGCTTGGACAACCACAGCCATAACATAACCCTTACTTGCTAAAAGTTTGAAGGCACGCTCCCCTTACTATCTACACATGTAGAACCATTTTAATAGGAGACAGGAATCACCAGGGATCAATCGATATGATAACCATGATATCTAGGTGATGACTTGATTTTTAATAATTTATTTTTTAAATCTGTAACAATTCTAAACACACAGCAAATCATTTGCTTATACCATACAGGACACTGTGCTGCCTGCCAATATGTGAAGACTTTAGAGACCACCACCTGTAGGATTATAGAGGTACTGCAACATATTACCAACTCAAATGCAAACATGTATACATAAATTATTTAAAAACAAACCAAAAATATATATATTTGAGTCAGTGTGCTGATACATGAATCACCACACATCACTGAATAGATTTCCCCCCACATCTCTCTTAAATTATTGTGCACCAGTGACACTAAATTACAATAAGTTGTGATGATGCATCAAAAACCCAGAGTACGAGACATACTCGTCCCCCTCCTCACTACTTATGGCCAACATTTTAGTCTCGCTCGGTTTCCAGGCAACCAAATGACAAGACTGGGCAGCACAGTACAGCTTTCATTTGCCTACTGGGCTAGGTAAAGGATTTATGATTTGTCCACCTCTGCAATTATACTTCGTAATATAAAAGTTAGGGGGAAAAAAAGGAAAGATAGTCATGACATCACTTAAGAAAACTAGATTTATATATATTAAAAAAAATAAAATTTTATATATATTTATATCAATCAATGCACAATAATGGCACTGCATTCGGTAGAATGCAAAACAGCGAAATAGTATCCTTGCAACCTAAACATCAAGATAACAGAAACCAAAAAGACAAACCGGTTTCTGTTGAAAGGCCGTCCAATGTTGAGAGAGTTTGAACTAGTTTTGTAGTGTGCAGTAGTACCAAATCCATTGACAAATCCACTGTTAGGAAAAGGTGCCTGTGTGTGTGAAAGAGAGAGAACAGAAGACATAACTAGTGTATTCAAGATTCAAATGTTAATCCATATAGTTAAGCCAAGTATTTTTTTTTTCTTTCTTGAATCGACTCTAAAGCATGGTGTCGCTTTGCAGACTCGGCTCAGATTTGGTAAAAAGGCCTCACCAGAGGAGTCTCGAAGTACGGTGTTGGAGATGGAGTCCAGGTGGGAGGGACAATGCCGTAGAGATACTGCTGCTGCGGGCTGTATATAGGCTGCATGAAGAGCGGCGAGCTATACTGGGACTGTGTGTGAGACTGCTGCTGATACACACTGCAATCAAGGCTGCGATAGCCGTTCTTCGCAAAGAAGGTATTGATGGCTTTTATTCTGGCCTGTAAACAAAAACCGTGTCATTTAATGCTGCGATTCATGTTCAACCGCGAAACTCAATTAACATATTTACACAACTCACCATGATGGGTTTTCCCTGAAATGTTTTGACTTCTTCCCTTAAGTACTTGTAAGCCTGAGGAAAAACAAAGTAATTTAACCTGGTTGAAAACACAATGTGGCGCAGATTGCAAAAAAAAAAAATAAATAAATAAAAAAACACGCTGTAAATCAAAGCTCTCACCTGTTGAGCATCCGTGTCCGATTGGAATGTAATGTACCAGTTATTGTTGTGAGCAAACTCCACGCTAATGACCTTTGGACAGTTGTCATTCTTGAACAAGGCCTCCACTTCCTAATAAAAAAAGAAAAAAGGAGCAGCAAAATTAGGCACGAATAATGTATATCCAGAAAATCCATAAATCCCGCCCACACACTCTTCCACAACATTAGTACCTCCACGGGGGTCGTTTCTGGAACCTCTCGCAGAATGATGATGCAGCGTTTGTGATTCGGCCGCACTTTCTCCCCTTTCTCATCCACTTGAACCATAGGAGATGCTGAGCAGAGAGAAGACAAGCAGATAAAAAGCTTAACTATAAAGTACTTAACTATAATTCATTAGCTTAACTTTAATTATAAAATAAATATTATATTCCTGCTTTACTACACCCACATCAAAAAAAAAAAAAAGAAAAGAAATTTGCAGCAGGTTTAAGGACAACTGTAATAAAACATGTGCTATTAAATAACTTTTACATTTTCTTCAAACTGTACAAGGTTACAGGACTTCCTCCAGGTCACTAGTCAGAAGAAGCATGATATGTGATCAATTTTATTTGTTAAAAAAATGCTCTAAGACGCTCGACCTGCTGAAATGCAAACCCAGCATTAGGGGCTCAGAAATAAAGCGCAGATGCCCAGGATTGGCTAGAGCCGCCATGACTGATGTAAAAGTGCACCTGCCCTGCCAAGAGCTTCTGGCTACAAACGGAGGCGGTAGCAGGATTCAAACTTGCCACCTCGACTTGAGAGCAAGTGAGTGATTGGCACGAACGATCTTCATAAACAAATGATAAGAACTCATTAGTTTTTTTTGGGGTATTCCAAAAAAAACTAAACATACTTAAAGTACATTAAAGTATAATTTTATAATTATTGCTGTGGCACAAGCAGAAATAAACGTGTTCCGGTTTATGGAAAAATAAGCAATGACCGACTCAGAGCCACTTTCTGGATGGAAGATACTCCCTCACCCAAACAGCCTTCTGCATCCATGCTTTATCTTCAGCAAATGCTTTAATGATAATCAGAAAAAGTAATGAAGTGTTCGCTATATGATTTAATCTATTTCACACTTTTGAACAAAATTATTGCAAGGCCAACTTTGGCAGTATACAGGCTAGATGGCGTTTATATAAAAGAAAAAGAAAAAAGCCTTGGTCAAATAGTTAGTTACTGAATAGATGACAGCACATGATCGAGAATGTAAGAAGGAAATGATAAAAATGAGGAACAGCAAGAAAGGAAACGGCGGCTTCAAAGAAACCAGCAGGCAGCTGGCAAGGAGGAGGTTGCATAAACCCCAGTGAAGTTTAAATTTTGCCAAGAATGTCAGCATTATGGTAATGAGAATATATAAATAGTAGATGGTTAAATAATTAACTATGCATTTATTTGGTAAACTGTGGTTATTCAACTTCCAAAATAGGATACTCCCCTTCCCCCCCCCACACACCTCCAACCAAACCGTGAGTTAATAATAAATTACCTGGTAAGTCACTTTTAAGTGTAACATATGTTACATTTGTCACAGCAAGGTGCTGTCTACAAAATAACCTGCTAAATGTAGCTCATGCAAAACGTCCGCAGAACACCACAAGCATTGTTATTGAGAATTTGATCTCGGCACTTACATCTCAGCACATCCAAGATAAGATCCATATCGGTGGTCAGAACTTTGATTCCTTCCATGCTGGCAATAGTCCAGATTGGCACAAACTGGTCGCTGTCCATTTGAGAAATCAGGTACAGGTCCTTCGATAAGTTCTCCCTGTTGGACAGAAAGAAGCTGAAATAAGCACGCCCAGCCTTTCAGACAAAATCGACTGAAAAGCCTTCCAAAAAAAAAAAAAAAAAAAAAAAACTGCCCCTGTACCTGCTGAAGCAGAATTCCAGCTCTTTTTTCAGAGACTCGCGTAAGTTTTCTGCAGAGAGAGGCTGATCTTCAGACAGTTTGGATTCTGTACAAGAACAACATGCAGACAGAGCACAAAAAGTTATTTTGGTTCGACAACTGATAGCACAAGTCCATCAACAAACCATGAGCTCGGAAAGCTTTTATAGATATCGAATCAGCGTTTTACTGACCGTTACACCCAGTCAGAGGGTTAGGGTCAGATGGATCCATGCCATTGACCACACTGTCCGCTGCGGCTGGGGTGCTGTTGTCCATGAGAACTTGGAAGCCAGGTGTGTATGGTTTACATCCAGTGGACTCTGAGAAGAAGAAAGAGAAAACCAACACAGTCAGCCTGGCACATGGCATCTTTATCATTCTCTACAATATTACAAATATTTTCGATCAAAATATTATGAAGTCTCGTATTTACCTTCAGTTATGCTTGACTGGGACCAGGGGGAAGCCTCGCTGCCATCCACAGGAGCCTCACTGGGTACAGCAGGCATCTCCTGCCACACTTTGGCATTCGGGTTCAGACCCGCTCCCTTCGAGGTCACCTGGACACACAACATGATCCATTTTAAGTGAGTGAAGGTGATGAGAAAGGCTCCAAGGTAGTGTTATCCCATTAACCTTTTCACTCCACATGCACAGTGTGAAAAGAACTTGTGACTAAACAGCTGTGTGGTCATAAAGGGAAAAAAATAAAAATAAAATATCACATCAGGGAGCGTCAGGGTAAGAAGGGAAGCACATGAAGCGATACACCCATCATGCATAGTGTCCACTATATAACAAGCTGGTGTTATGATCTGGGGTTACTTCATTTGATCAGGTTTAGATTTAGCAATGTTATATTGCAAAAAAAAAAAAAAGATTTAATCTGCTGATGATCTGAATGACCAGGTTATCAGCACGTCAATAGAGTATTTCCTTCCCTGACTGAAGGAGACAAAATGTGAAATAGTGGTTCCAGGAGCATGAGGCATGAGGAGAAGTTTAAACCAAGTCACACAACATAAGAATAAAAAGCCCTCAAGATTCTGCGCTAAAATCAGGACCTGTAACGGTAACCGCAAACAATTTTAATGCATTTTTTTCGTGGCAATTTATAGTTTTTCATGCGTTTTAAGAACGATAGACTTTACTAATTTTGAAACATAAATATTAACGTAAACTCAGCTAAATTTCCATATAAAATAACACTATGAATTTTTTTGTACTGCAGAGAGAACACAAAGCAACCCTAGAGAAGAATGCGGCTTGCGATGGTAAATTATTACCGTATTTACCCTACAGTCTTACCAAAGAAAACGTGCTTGCGTGAATTATAATACATACAGGGGTAACATCAGTATTTAAGATTTTAGCACGGCAGGGGAGACAGCAGTACAGGACTGTACAGTATACGCATTTAAGGGTAATGTATTAAGTGAAGTTTAAAATGAAATAAAATGAAAGGAGCATATTTAGAATTTAAGCTATAAAAATAAGCATTTTTTTGACCATATCCAAAATTTGTGGGTTTTCCCCACAATGCCCTAGAAACATTACCCGCCTGTGAATTTCGAGGGTCGACTGTACCTAAATGGAGTGACATGGTGGTACTGATGAGGCAGATTCCTGATTGCCCAAGAGCCACATACTCAAGGACCACACGGTGTGCGGCTTACCCTCACTGTTCACTCCAGAGAGACAAAATAGTGCACCAGCAACCAGATAGCCAGATAACTATCTAGAGTGTTTCCCTTTATAATCCGGTATACCTCCATCACATCACACACGCTACGAAAATACTCAGGCTTTACGAAGGTAATGGAGGTCTATAGAAGAATTTAGATTATATGCTTATATGTAGCTAAGAATGTTAAATAATAATTCGATTATTTGTCACATGTACTTCACAGCACAGTGAAAAAAAATTCTGTGCTTGTGTAAATGGCAATCAGTTGTACGCTTTTATTCACAAGAGATTTCCTTACAAGTCCCGGTTTGACTTGAACACCCCTTGAAAAAACTGCATCACATAAACAGCTTAATCGGATCCGTCTGACTCGTGTTCCCGGAAATTATGTTGGAATGTGGCGGGGGTGTAAACCAACTATTCAACAAATACTACATATAAACATTGTTTCTTGCCTCACACATGGTGGGAACATGGTGTCTTGACACGTTTCCGAAAAGGACGTTTAATAGTGTATAGTGTAAAACACTGGGGACGGGGCACAGCCACAGGTTTGTATTTTTATAGATTTCCTTCTAAACAGCGGATAGGCTCAAGTGTTTGCAGATCACTTTTTGTTACGTTAACGCATAGCATGACGTCGTAAACAATTTCCTGCAAACAAGGAGCCAGCGTAAGACATGCAGTTATTTTATTTATTTATTTATTTATTTTACACAGCCCTTTGTGCAAACGCTTGCACCACAATGCTGAGCTAATTACAGTGCTCCGGGCGTGTGAAGCCCAGTTTTATATAGCAGTAACAATTGCAACCCTTATACAGCATAACAAAAGAAGAAATAGGAAGCAACTTAATGAGTTAAAGCGATCACGCTTGGCCGCCTGATGTGGACCGCGCAAACAAGGGTTTATGTCCAGGGTCTGGAGAGCCACTGGGATCAAAACAGTTTACAATCTTTAAAAAAGTTTTTTTTTTTTACTCTGAACTCAAGTGACTCGTGGCATAAAAGTCAAACTGACCCACATGTGACTAACCACACTTTTAATACCTCACTGGGGAGTTAGACTTTTAACAACACTGCAAATCGAATCATGCCAAAATGAGGACTAGAACCAAACAGCCATGTCGAATGGGAGAAGATTTTACTTTTAGACAGAGATACCAAAACTCCACAGAAACTGAGCCGAATGAGATCCATATTAATTAACAAATAAAATTTATAGCTACAAATAATTTTATCCATGTTTCACACTCCCATAAACGTGTATTATATTTCGCTCAGGCCTAGTGACTAAGGATTATTTGGATTAGTCAGCTCATTGGTGTAGGTGTAATAAAATAAATAAATAAATAGATAAACGACCACACATCTCTTCCACAAATAGTACCAAATTACAACGTGAAGTAAATAGCGCTGAGAAAAGGTTCAGCTAGAGCAAGCAAGGTTGCAATATGCAGGAACCGTTTATTCACGGCCTGTCCATTATAAAGCACACCATCCAACACGTATAATAATATTGAAGCTTAAAGAAACAAAGCAAGTCTATCTGTGTGAATGCACTCATTCATCCTTGTGTGAGATCTGGACGTTGATGTCTCACCTTTTGGATTAGGTTTTCATTGCCCGTTTTATCCTAAATCATGGTAGCAAAGGTTGGAGGTCTACAGAGAGCTGACTGGCCGAGCTCTCTCAGGTGGGAGGGATGAGAGGTACTTGGTGCTCCCACATTAATCACGGCTCAACAGCCAATCAGGGGCGTCTGTGAGCTCACGCAAGCGGAAGGAGCGGATAGCTCACCCCCGTGAACGTGAGCAAGCAGTTCGAAAAGTCACGTGGTTCAGAGGAAACGCATGATGGTCTTCGGCCCTCCCGACTGAGCGGTAGTAGTAGCTTAATGTGGGAGCCCCCTAGTGTGATGGGGAGGAATTGTATACGACCAATTCGCTTCTCACATCTGAGCAGTCTGACAGCTTGGTGGTGCCTGGGCTTATATCTGACCACCTGATTCATGGATATGGATATAGATATAGATTAGTAGTCCAACATCTTAACCACTGAGTTACCCTTCCCCTCCAAACCAATTTTAATTGAATATGCAAGAACAACTAGAACTCCAGAATGTTAAATATATTTGACATGCAAGTCCGAAACCAATACTATATACATGCACAAATCCACAAAATAAATATAGACCAACATGTGGAACACTAGACATTAGACTTGGTACTGTCATGGACAGCACTACAGCTACTCAACAATACTGCAGAGCTGTGCATTATGGGTAGAGTACTGCAAGTCCCCAACTTGCAAAAGAGTTCCGTTCTGGGAGCACATCCGTAAATCGGATTCGTTCTCAAGTCAGACAAAGTCAATCTTATACACCTTTGACACACGCAGCGTTTAAAGGGAGCCTGGACGGACATAGAGGGGAAAACAAACACCACATGGTGTTTACTGCGTGCTTGAACAGACATTTTGACTCAGAGCTCTTTAACTGAATTCTGTCTGCCTCATTGCGGTTTCTCAGAAATTAGGATTATTCACCATCGGGACAGCTTTACAGGACTGCCATTTTCCATCATTACGTTCCCAGACAGATTCATTAAAACCGGTGAGGCCGACTCCCGCACCACCATATAATATACCAGAATATGACCATTTTACACATTCACTTACACTGAAAATATTGTATAATTCCAATATACAAGTGAGGCAGGGGTAGCTTTATCAAGGTTATTGGACTACTGACCAGAAGGTCCTAGGTTCAAACCCCACCACCACCAAGTTGCCACTGTTGGGCCCTTGAGCAAGGCCCTAAACCCTCAACTGCTTAGATACATAATGGGATAAGGGTGTCTGCCAAATGCCGAGAAAATAAATTGAATGTAATGAATATGTAATTGTAAATATTGGCATCTGGTACACTGCAGTGTCTGATTTTTGTATGAGCTACTTCCGCGATTTGTTGGCATCTACGAATGTTTGTAGATCTAGGGTACTTTCGTTTCTGCAGAAATTCTTACAATTTGATGATCCTTGTCCTGCCATTCAGACCCCTCTATACTCCAGGCCAGTAGGTGGCAGTAATACACAACCAAAATGTTCAAGGATGAAGTGATGCGCTCAGAAAATGCAGAAGCAGTTTGTAGTTCCTGGAAAAGCTGTGGAATTTTTTAAAGTACTTCAAACTTTAGACCATTTAATTTGTAAAGTAATCTAAATGTTTTTTCTCATGCAACATAACATTTTAACAGTGACACGAATTAAACAGGAATGCAATTAAATAATTTTTTTTTTTAAGTACTGTATTATTAAACCTTTGAAACCAGCAAGAATCATAATCCAATGAAAATCTGCTCCACATACAGTATGTCTCAGAATAAAACAGCGCTGCTTGTTTGCTAATCAGAGGGCAGTTCAGAAAACTGAAAGGCAGTCTGAATGGCAACAGTCATTGAAATTCAGGGGGGAAAAAAATGGAAGCTATTATCTGCCTTCATTTCTTCACTGTATGACCTTCCCACCGAGGCCTTCCGACATGACCTTTAAATTAAACAGGAAACTGATGTTCCAGACATTTATTCATCAAGCGTTTCCACATTATATTCGAGTCACGCTGCCTTTTGTGCCATCTGCTTTAGACAAGCATCCAAGTTATAAACGTTCAAGCTGTAGAAACTATTATTTTCATACTGCTGTCATACTGCTTCATACAAGCTTCCTTGCTTGCAGTTATTTCTGAATAGACATTAAAAATAATATATTAATTTGGGTATGATCATTTCCTTTATGCTACTTTATCATGATTAGCAAATCGGATTGCCGCTGTACACCGAGATTATCGCTTGTTATAACTCACCAAGTATAAGTGTGCTTGGATCATGACGTTGCATTTCATTTCTTCGTCAAATTTACAGACACTTTTAACCTAAGGCATGATCATTGATTATAGTTAATTTCCTGTGCATTCCAAGTGATCGATTTTAATTGGTAAAAACTCCTATAAGACGGCATGTTGCATTTCTCCCCCCCTGCAGTCCAGTGTAACCGCCGTGCAGCAGAAAGACGTAAAGTCAGAGGAACACGTATGCATACAATGGTGATAACTGCAAATGCTTACAACAAGGTTGTGTAAACTGGTGGAGGATTTCTCTCAAGGTGACCTGATACACAATTTTCCTTAGGAAATAAATAAATAAACACTCCTGGATGTAGGTGCACTTTAGTTTAAGAAAAATGATACAAGTAAACAACCAACGAAGGTAAATTAACATTAAGTGTTATGTACGAGTCGGTCACAAGAACTGCGTGTTTAAAGATTTCTATTAAATTTTACAAATAACTCCATACATACAGTACTGTGCACCATATTATATGCTGTACCAATTTTGTTATACATCATCATGTCTTCATAGTTATGTACAAAATCATTCAGTATTTCCATATATAACTTAAAAATTAATAAACAACATTACTGGAAAATATATGCATTGCTGTAAAGCAATAAAATGCATAAAAATAGAAAGGAGCGAGTGTGACAAAGTTACCAGAAGAACTCATTCTCCAGCAAGCTCAGTAAAACCTAACA
>JAOVVB010000018.1:5259303-5272039 GCA_028570985.1 Heterobranchus longifilis | reverse complement strand
TCACAAACGCATTTAAATACTACAGGGAATCTGGGAATGGCATTTAACCTAATCTGCATGTCTTTGGACTGTGGGAGAAAACCCACCAAGAACGGGGAGAACATGCAAACTCCATGCACATGCACACAGACTCCGAAGCGGGAATCAAACCCAGACTCTGGAGGGCCGAGGTGACAGTGCTGCCAATAATAACTTTGCTAACCTTGAACTTATGAACTTTACAATGGCTTATTATTTTTAATTAGGTAACATTTTTCAGTAGTAGCTGCACAATAAAGGTATTTAATCAGCTGTGCTCAACATGTCTTACATTCCATTAATAATAATCTTAAAATCTTAAAAAACTAAGATGAAATTCAATGCGTCAGTGCTTTAGTCCTTTACTCTTGTCCAGGTCTCTCACCTCTCCATGTAACTGCACTTCAGAAAACTGATACTTTTTCTACAGGTATAAGAAAAGTACAGAACATCCCAACATATTAGCAACATAGTCGAAATTATGTGTCTAGATCTTGTGCAACAGCTGAAAAGACAGAAAGAGCTACAATCATACATGTCCTTTGTCAGGGTACACAGTATCATAAATCTAATCTAATCTTTAAAAGATGAAAAAAAATACAGACAAAATTGTATTTGTGGACATTTACTTTATTTTATATTAATATTTCACAAATTGCCAACAATACAGGTCTTATAAATGTAACAGGAGAATAAAGCAAGGGGAGGACAAACAAGAGGAAAAAACGAACAAAACTGTAAAGATTACTGACTAATGAGACAGTATATAAGTTTTAATTTTTTATTAATCCTTCCGTTAACTAAATACATAAAGGATTACATAATAATAATAACAATAGTAATAATTAATGCTGTTGATGAAATGTTGATTCTCCATAATTGAATTATATATTAGTCAGCTGTTTATTGTGTATTAATTAATATCTAATATGATATCAGATGGTGTTTAGTGATGGTTTGCCTAGTTACTTATAGTTATCAAGAGTTCATATACTCATTAACCAGCATCAACTGGATCTTGATTTTAAACTTTGAGTTAATGAGTTAAAAAGTTAATAATCATATACCGTAAATGGGCTAGTACTGGCAAAATAAATTATTAGTCAATAGATTAATTAATAGTAATTTTTATGCATAGCAGTAATAACATTTAATGAATAGTTCACTAATTTGTCAATTATTGATTATGAATAACCTAATGTTATTCATAATAATGTAATATAATGTAAATATAAAACAGCATAGCAAATCACTATGCAACCGCATTATGCATTTTGTATTTCTCCATTCTCAGTCCTTATAACATTTTACCAGACGGTGAGACTGGAGCTCTCTTGCTGATAATATGCTCCATGTGAGCATGCTCCGTGGTGTCCAGATTTATCTTGTACTTGGCCAAGATCTTCAGAATGGGCCTTAACTTCAGCCACCACTGATCCTTTGGAATACGATGCCTAAACAGAAAAGGGAGCAGATAAATAGATAGAGAAGGTAAGAGAGGAAGAGGAAATACAAACTTCTGCATGAGGATAAACGGGGAGAGAGTGCTTATGCAGATATTGCTGGTAAAGCATGTGGCATAATATGGTTTATTATTGAAGGCATGCTTTTGTTCAATATAGTAATCCGGACTCTTACTCAAAATCAGTCTGCTCCTTAAGTTCTCCCAACGCCTGAAGAACCAATCCTCTCTTTCTCATGCCTAGCACACATGCTGAGTCTGGCGTGTTGGCAAAAATGCGCCCTGCACAAATGGAGTAATGTTATGATCAAAACCAGGGAAGGACATAAAGCATATTTTTATGAACATGTTAGGAGTCAATGAATATCTACAAACAGGTGTAAAGCTTATTCATCATTGTAGGCCAATTTGGTTAACCCTGTTGCTAGGGATGATGTAACAATTCAGGGACTGTGATTGGTTGATAAAAATAACCTCTGACCTCTGTAAAGGTCTTGAAATGCACGCCTTGTGAAATATAGATGATAATAGAATAGACAGTAAAATCATAATGTTTGTATATGAAGAAATTGTATAATCATGACTTCAGGCTACTTCATGCAAAGTTTCTGTTACAGGCTAGATATCCTAAAGTTAATTAAACAGCCAAATGTTGAAAATGTGTCTACATTTGAAGCAACCAATTTCCACACAGTAGTTAAGTTCTTACATTTATTTACCATACTGGTTTTATTACTTGTGATACATTTCAGATTGATGGGAGCAAAATTGCTTAATTTTTTACCAATTTACATGATTGTAGGACAGTCTATTTAAGTTGCACTTTTGGATGGTATGTAGCCAACAATCTTCTTGAAGGAAGTAAAACAACAAGAAAACCAAATTGGACAGAAGAGCAGTGTTTACTGTGTTCTTTATGTTCAGTGTTTGGAGAATATTTCTTCTTTCCGCCATTTTGTCCTCTGCTATAGAACACCACACAGCACACCACACAGGTCTAATACCATTTTAAACATCCACAGTTATGATATTGTCTCTTCGCACTCATCCTGGACATTGATGGACACTTATGGACACATTCATGTACACTTACATATTTATATTTTATTTCTTGGATTATTGCACACAAGTCACTTTAATAAGACACTTTCATGCACACCCCCAGTCATATTTCTTTATTTACACTAAAATTTCTATATTTTTCTATATTGTACAGAATATTTTTATTTTATAAATGTATTTTCTATTAGATTTCTTTTTTATTCATATTCATTTCTTATTAATAAGCTTTTATTTTTAAGGTCACGGGCAGTCGTATAATCATTTCACTGCATATCGTACTGTGTATGACTGTGTATGTGACAAATAAAATTTGAATTTGAATCTGAAACTCTTAAGCCTCTTAAAAGTCCTCCTCTCTACTCTTAACAATTTTTTATCTTTATCAGGAGCTGTATTTAGGGCTAAGATGTTTTGTGAATCATTTTTATCTTTACTAAGATTTACAGTAATCCTAAATTTAAGGGGAAATTCTAAGAAAATGTTATAAATCTAAGAATTTTCTTAGAATTTCATCACTAGGACCAACATTTAGGCTTATGAAGCTTTGTGAATACGGCCCTGTTTTTTTAACTGAAGAGTTCACTCAACATAAGAGCTATGCAATAGAGGTTTTGCTTTTCTGTGTGCTGAATTTCATGTTGTCATTATGTCACAAATTTAAAGCAATAATGCCAGTGTATTGCATTTTTCCCAGGAGCAATTATCAAATCAAATCAAATCAAAATGTTTTTATAGCACTTTTTATAGCACCTTTAAGACAAAACAAAGTGCTTTACAAATTAAAAATAAAATTCCATTTTCAGACAAATACCATTCTAAATGCAACAAAACAATCTACTACACTATACCTATAATGATACACATATTCACTTTTATTAAAATCCAGAGAAAAGATGTGAATTTTAAAGAAACTCTTAAAAGTAAGCAGACTTAAAACCGGTCTTTTAAAAGTTTTCTACAGTTTTGGAGGAGCCTTGCAAAAAGATCATTAACCTTATATTCTTTTATTTTGTCCTATGAATATGCAAGAGAAGCTGACTGGATGATAGATCAGCAAGGTATTTTGGGGAGCCAAAACCTTGAAAACAAAGATAAGACATTAAAATCAACTCTAAAACAAAGTGATGTAGAGATGTCAGGATTGGGGTTATATACTCTTGTTTAAGTATTAGTCAGACCTGCAGCATAATTTTGATCTGTAATCTGTTTCGGGACGCTTGTGGGAGCCCGATGTATAAAGCATTACAGTAATCTAACCCAGCACTTATAAAGGCATGTATAGCCTTCTCAATATCTGGATATCTGGACGTTTCTCAAACATCAATTTATTGCCGAATATTACTCCCATATTCCTTACAGATGGTTTTATCGAGGAGCCTAAGTGACCTGTATTAGCATTATAAGTGCTAGTAAAATTAGGAAAGTCAAACAGCATCAACTCTGTTTTATATTCATTAAAGTTATGAAAATGTTACGCAAGCAACGATTTGATTTCTTCTAAGCACTCCAACAACGACTGTATGGATCTGTTCCTATTTGATCGTATAGAAAGATAAATCTGTATATAAGCTGCAAAATAGTGATAACGGGGACTGGGGAATCTAAAATGAACCCTAGAGGAACCATAAAATAAGAGAAAAGATTAGGATCTAATATGGATCCCTGAGGCACACTTCAAGTTAGTGGACCAGAAGAGGATGAAAGCTCAAGAAACTTCTATTAGTTAGATTAGAATTACTTTTCTATCTGGCATATAACCTTCTTTATGTACAGTAAGAGTGGGTGGGAATGTAAAGAGAAGCAGCGCCTAAATATTTAGATTACGTTTAAAATCTTTTAAATGATTCTATACATGAAGGTGGAACCTCATGAAAGTAGAAGCAATAATCTGCAATAAGCATACAGTATAGCTAAGGATATCTAAAGGGTCACATAAATAGGCATGTCTATGTGTATTACAGTACATGTAGGGGGAATAAATTGCAAGAAAAATTCATCATTCATCTATTTTTTCAAAACTCAAGAGTTTTAAGACCTCTCAGGTTTGTAAAACTGCACCAGACGGGAATAAAGTGGCTTTGTTATTATTTAAACAAATTTTCACCATAATTCACTTCCAAGTTCTTTAAGAATATATCTCCAATGAGATCAAAAAAATAAATAAATTGAATGATGTCTGTTTGAAATAAAGCAAAACTGTATTTCTCAATTATAATGAACCAAGTTTAAAGATAAACAAAAATGTCCCATAGGGTCTACATTTGATATTTAAAAAATCTAAAAATAAAAACTAAATAAAAAACATCAGACTATGAGACCTCGGTTTTGAGACTCACCATGTCTGTAACATTCCTTCAACTTCTCAGTTAGCCAGAGAACAGCCTTGGCGCCCATCTTAGTGGCAAAGTTTCTATCAAATGGAGTTGGAGTACCACCCTAGAGGCAAATCAATTCCAAGTAAACACTTAAAAAGCATCTGAGAGAATAGTGGTCATGAAAGGTTATTGATCCCTTACCTGCTGCATATGTCCAAGGACATTTTTACGGCAGTCAAAGACCCCCTTTCCTTCCTCTGAGTACAGATTGAAGATAAAGTCAGTTGTGTAGTTGGCGTTGCAGTTCTCATTTCTAAGAAAAAAAGAAAGAAAGAAAAAGACGTTAATTTAATTACGTTAATTAGCTGCAATTAAAATCGATAAACAATGAAATTTTATTCATTCATATATTGTAGCATTTGAAAAAAATGACACCGACCTGAGAATCAGACCTCTCTTAACTGTCGTCTTCATTTTCTCTACAAGATGATTTACATTTATCTGAAAGCCCGAATAAAAAAACAAAAAGGCTGTAAAATTGATTATACCCCATTTGAAATCACTTTCAGGTTTGAGTTTCATATATTTACCTCCAAATCATGAATGGTAAATTTGTCTTCATAGATGTAAGCAGCATCAGCACCTGCAGCAAGGCCAGACATGGTGGCCAGGTATCCGCAGTAACCCCCCATAGTCTCAATGATGAACACACGGCGTTTAGTGCCAGCAGCTGACTGCTTGATCCTGTCACAGGTCTACATAACCAAACCAAACACACATAAATGTCTGAGCACTATGTTCTGTCAGGGCTTGATGTAAAATTTATTCGATAACCAAAACTCAACAAAAAATATTGAAAGGCATTTAAATATGTAACAAAACACTGATTTTAAATCCTGATCATATTACACCAGGTTTGGTCAATGAAACCCAAAAAATAACTGTTTTAGAAAGGGTCCAATTATTGCACTACATCAAGGGATAGGTTGTGGTCTGATGAGTACTGATTTAGCCTATTCCAGAGTGATGGGCACGCGGGTAAGTAGGGAAGTGATACACCCATCATACATAGTGCCCACTGTAAAAGCCTCTGGAGGCAATGTTTTGATCTGAGGTTGCACCATAATCAAAACCGAAGGTGATGGAATGAAACCATTTACAATTACAAGTACAATATTTACAAATACAGTTGCATTACTGTCCTCACTGTGAGATGGCCTGAGCGTAGGGACGCAAACAGGAAATTCAGTAGTCTATAGCGAACAACCACCAACAAAAAAAATCAATAAGACATCTGCATATACTGTACTGTACATTAACATACTGTACATGCACTGGGAAAAACAATTATCCTTAAAATATACAGCAACTGAAGCAGTCTAGACTAGAAAGTTTACAGAAACGTTTATTGACTGCTTCAGTTGCTGTATTTAGCTATATTTTAAAGTTAATTAAAAAAAATAAAAGTATAATTGTTTTACCCAGTGCATGTATGTTAAGGTACAGTATATGCAGACATCTTATTGATAGTTTAAAAATTATAATAATAATGTAAAAAATACACATATGTATAATATATGCTTACAATATTTTATGTAAGCATATTTAAAAAGACCATCAACAGGCCGGAGCGAGAATTGAGTACATAAATAAACATAATGTTTCAGAAGTTCTGTATTCTAAAGTCTTTTTTGAGAAAGAAATTCTCAATTAAGAAATAAAGAAATGTAATATTTTAAGAAACTGGATTTTTGATTTTCATGTGCTATATTCCATAATCATCAAAATTAAAACAAAAACATGAAATATTTCACTTTACATGTAAAGAGTCTAGAATACAAGTTTCACTATTTAAATTAACTTAAATTAAATATATATATATATTTTTTTTTTAGATGATTTGAAAATTTAAAATAGGAAGATACAGTTTTTTCAGCAATCAATGGCTTCTCTTGTACGACTAAGTAGAAGTGAATTACTTGTGTAGACACAAGACTTAACATTAAATAACGTGTATTTGTGTGTTAGTTGTAGAGCTGACCGTGGTGATAGTGTTAAGGGCAGTATCGGCTCCGATGCTGAAGTCTGATCCAGGAACGTTGTTTGAGACAGTAGCTGGAATAACTACCATGGGGATACACAACTCCTCATACTTCTGTCTGGCTTGGACCAGTTCCAAACCACCTGAGAATGCCTGTGTGGTGAAAAAAACTAATTACTGATTTTCTGCCTGTATAAGAAAAGAATTATATCTTGGTAATATTGCTCTTGGCTGGTGGATGGAGAATCTTCACGTTACGCACCTCGAAACCTCCTATAATGACCAAAGCGTGAATGTTGAACTTGGCAATGTTCAGGCTGATGTCTTCTATGTGCTTTGCTGGAAGGGTTCTGCCAAAGTAAGAAAGTGGTAAATTGAGAGAACTTCTCAAATCGAAGGTGATAATAGTTAGCATGTGGAATTAGGCATCGTTACCTTTTAGTTCCCAAAACACAACCTCCCTTGCCTGTCCAGCCACCAACATAGTTCCAACTGATAGCTTCGATCTGAGAACATCCATTGGTGTTAAGATGTATTAAACAGCACTCTTCATGGTGCATGACTTTTCTCATGCAAAAAGATCCAAAAGGTATTCGGTTCAGGATAGTTTGTGACCTGTGATGATGAAGCAGTTCCTTACCTTTCCTTGGGCCAAACCCTCGAAGCCATCATGCACTGCTAGCATGCTGTGGCCCTGCAGGATGCCGATCCTGACCGCAGATCTCACAGCCGCGTTCATGCCTGCACAGGGTGCACCCACATTTATAATGGCTACGTTAATGTTACTCTGAAAGAGAGAAAACACATTAATCCTGGTCATATTCCTATAATTTAGAAATAATCAATATAAATGTGAAAAAAAGAGGTCCAATGCTTCTTACTTTGACTTCAGGGATATGCACATGGGCTAGCAGTTTGTATGTGTTCCAGTTATTTTCAAAGCTCCTAAACACAGAAATGTTATTGTGGGTATTGCAGTGTATTAAACCAAAAATAATGGGCTTAATACATGTAAAAATAGCATACAGTGACAAACGTGATCAATGCACTAATTAAATGTCTGGAGCCAGGGAACTAAAATCAAATGCATACCTTCCTCTGAGATTCAAAGCATCCTCGTATCTGCCTTCTTTCATAGCAACGGTAACATCCTTGGTCTGGTGGAGAGAGTAACCAACACCTTAATCACATTTGTGGATTTTAACTGGCAAAATAAAAGGTAGTTCCATTAGCACCTCACAGGGCCAGGCATTCAGAAAATTGTCAACGTTCAGGAAAATGCTGTAAATACAAATTTGCTCATTGCAGATTTTTAGTCATAGAATGAATGAGCTTTAATTAGTGCAGGTGTGATTTGTTAACATTAAAGCAAATGTCAGGAGTACACTCCCTCACTCATTCACCGCCTATACCGCTTTATCGTGTACTCAGGGTTGCGGGGGGCCTGGAGCCTATCCCAGGAGACTTAGGGCACGAGGAGGGGGTACACCATAGACAGGGTGCCAATTCATCACAGGGCGCACACGCACACACACACACACACACTACAGGTAGTTCGAGAACGCCAGCTAGTCTAATCTGCAGGTCTTTGGACTGTAGGAGAAAACCAGAGTACCTGGAGGAAACCCACCAAGCACTGGGAGATCATGCAAACTCCATGCACACAGACCTGAGGCGGGAATCGAATCTGGCTGGGAATCGAACCAGGACCCTGGAGCACCTCGTGATGATATTGAAACAGTGAGGTGATGTTAAACACTAAAAGATGTGTGACATGAGATACAACCGCTGTGTGTGGGAAGCTGTTGTATTCATCCCAAACCCCGATCAGAATTTTAAACCCTTTTAGAAATTTAAGGGACTGTGGATGTGTTCAGCCGTTGTGCGAATGGATAATAATCGTAAAATGTTGTTGTTTTGAGGTTGTGTTTAGAATGTGTTTGAGATGTTTATTCAATGTTATCAGAGCATTGTTTAATTAAAGTCATTCTAACTTTCAAAAGCAACCCTGTAATGATGTTGAACATCATTGCAACTTTGTTACAACCAAATTACCACCGGGCAGATTTTGACACATTCCTCAAACTGATGTATTTTTCTGTCCAGTAGCATGTTTTATACTGTAAATGTTTTTGTGTTTGGTATCGCCTCTCGTGTAGCTGTGTCGTGAGTCCTCCTGTTGGTGGCGTAGATGAGTGTCGTCGCAATCTGTCCCGAATCAATGGGAAATCCTATAATCTTGCCTTTCCCTTTGGTGTCTGCAAAGATAACTAGATTTATACTGTGACTTTCAGGCCCAAAATCACCAACAAACATCTCACGCCATAAAAAGAAGGATTTAGTTTGTAAGTTGAAATCGGTCATCTGGAATGTCAGCTCTGAATTCCACTCTCTGGTTCAGCCACAGAGACATTACTGTAGGTAGCACTTTTTATCCCACGGAGCCACACAAATGTCCCTGTCATTGCATAAGCGCGAAAGTGAACAACAAGCTGCACAAGCCTTAATTTGCAGAGATTTTTCGCTCTGGATGTGGGCTGCAGCTCGTCAGCAGTGCGTGATTTGGGTGAAAAGGCAAGAAAAAAAAGAAGGTCAGATGCAGAGAGTTTGTTTTTCTGTATAATTCACTGGCTTCTGGGTGCTGAGAGTTAAGTGAGTGAGCGAGCGAGTTACTGAGTGAGTGAATCGCTGTGAGTGTGGGTGAGTGAGCGAGTGAATGAGTGAGCGAGTGAGCAAGTCACTGAGTGTATCAGGTAGTCAGTGAGTGAGTGTGTGAGGGAGTGAATGATTGACTGAGGGAGGGGTTGATGAATAAGTCAATCAGTGAATCACTGAGTGAGAGAGAGACTGTGAGTGTGTGAATCAGTGAGTGTGTGTTAGTAAGTCAGTGCTGGAGTCAGTCAGACAGTGAGAGAGATAATGAGTTAGAGAGTGAGTGAGTGAATCAGAGTTGGTTAGTAAGTGAGTTAGTGAGTCAGTGAATAAGTGAGTGAGTGAATCAGAGTTGGTTAGTGAGTGAGTTAGTGAGTCAGTGAATAAGTGAGTGAGTCAGTGAGTGAGTGAGTCAGAGAGTGAGTGAGTTAGTGAGTCAGTGAATGAGTGAGTGAGTGAATCAGAGTTGGTTAGTGAGTGAGTAAGTGAGTAAGTCAGTGAATAAGTGAGTGAGTCAGTAAATAAGTGAGTGAGTGAGTGAATCAGAGTTGGTTAGTGAGTGAGTAAGTGAGTAAGTCAGTGAATAAGTGAGTGAGTGAGTGAATAAGTGAGTGAGTGAGTGAATAAGTGAGTGAGTGAGTTAGTGAGTCAGTGAATAAGTGAGTGAGTCAGTGAATAAGTGAGTAAGTGAGTGAGTGAGTCAGGGAGTGAGGGAGTTAGTGAGTCAGTGAATAAGTGAGAGATTGAGTTAGTGAGTCAGTGAATAAGTGAGTGAGTGAGTGAATCAGAGTTGGTTAGTGAGTGAGTAAGTGAGTAAGTCAGTGAATGAGTGAGTGAGTCAGTGAATAAGTGAGTGAGTGAGTCAGTGAATAAGTGAGTGAGTGAGTGAGTGAGTCAGTGAATAAGTTAGTGAGTCAGTGAATAAGTGAGTGAGTCAGTGAATAAGTGAGTGAGTGAGTTAGTGAGTCAGTGAATACGTGAGTTAGTGAGTCAGTGAATAAGTGAGTGAGTCAGTGAATAAGTGAGTGAGTGAGTGAGTGAGTCAGTGAATAAGTGAGTGAGTGAGTTAGTGAGTAAGTGAATAAGTGAGTGAGTCAGTGAATAAGTGAGTGAGTGAGTTAGTGAGTCAGTGAATAAGTGAGTGAGTGAGTGAGTCAGTGAATAAGTGAGTGAGTGAGTGAGTCAGTGAATAAGTGAGTGAGTGAGTTAGTGAGTCAGTGAATAAGTGAGTGAGTTAGTGAGTGAGTCAGAGAGTGAGTCTGTGAGTCAATCAGTCAGTCAGTCAGTCAGTCAGTCGGAGAGTAAGTTAGTGAGTGAGTCAGTCAGTGAGTGAGTCAGAGAGTGAGTGTGTGAGTCAGTCAGTGAGTCAATCATTGACAGAGATAATGAGTTAGAGAGTGAGTGAGTGAATCAGAGTTGGTTAGTAAGTGAGTGAGTTAGTGAGTCAGTGAATAAGTGAGTGATTGAGTCAGAGAGTGAGTTATTGAGTGAGTGAGTGAGTCAGTCAGTGAGTGAGTCAGAGAGTGAGTATGGGCATTATTCAGTATGTGTGTGTTATTCAGTGAGTGAGTGAATGTGTTCGGTTTTAACCTGACCCGTCTCTCCCCTGATGCACTGTATACCCATGTGACACAGGAAAAGCAGGAAACCCCTCCTGTATTGACCTACTTAAAAACTCTGACACTGACCTGAGGCTCTTCGAGCATTAACATAATTTTTAAGGGTGTTTAATTAATTGGAATGTGATCTGAGAGGAACAACATGCTCACCTTCTGCTCTAGGGTTCTATTCTATTTCATTGTTCCTACAGGGGGGGGGGTCTTAATTGTTTTAGCTTTAACATTCTTTTTAAGAGTGTAGGGAGGATTGGGAGATGACCAGAGAGAAGATGTTCTGCTGAAACCTTTTCTGTTACGGAGCCAATCTGTTACAGGACTCTGAACAGAACCTTCCACCAGCGGTAAACCAAGAAGCCCTTAAAGGGTTCACATCATCATAGATACCACTTCCTGCACCACTATCCTGTCTAAGGGGGGAGTCCACCCCAGGAGACTTGAGGCATGAGGCAGGATGCACCTTGCCAAGCACACACATACACTATGGGTAACTTGGGATCTCCAGTAAACCTAATCTGCATGTCTTTGGACTGTTGGAGGAAATTGGAGTACTGGGAGGAAACCCACCATGCACGGGGAGAACATGTAAACTCCATGCACGCAGACCTGAGGCAGGAATCGAACCCGGACCCTGAAGGTGCAAGGCGACAGTGCCAACCACTAGGCCACCATGCCGCCTTCTTGTAGGGTTCCAGAGGTTCAACCTGAACTATTCATTGATGGGCAAAACACCATTTTTCATAAAAATGTAGAAGCGATCGGAGGAGATCAGAGAGCAGACTGCGTGCTAGGGCGCTACATAGAACCTTAAAGCGTTCCCCCAGATTCAATATTGGAGATCATTATGGGCAAAAAGAAAAGCGCTTGGGAAAGAGAATGCAGAATAGGAGGGCACAAGATGGGGGGAAAAAATGGTGTGGAACAGATGCCATGGTGGAGAACATCAAGGTCTCTGTTTTGTTATTCTGTCCATCTCGCAGCATCAGCTGTCCTTGAGACTGTCAGTGGCCTGAAAAAGCATCAGACACATTCCAGGCTTATTATGTTTCTAAAGGTTGTGCGTATGTGTGTATGTGTGTGTGTGAGAGAGAGTAGATAAGGTGGTAAGTGTAAATATGGTTAGTATTCAAGCTCAGGCGCGGGTCATATGACAACCTGGAATAGTTAAAAAGCGACTGTGGACCTCAATCAGACGATTAGTTTTTAACCGATGAGTCATCTTGTGTATCTCTTTGTGTGAGTTTGTATGTGTGTGTATGTGTGTGTGGGTGTGTGGGTGTGGGTGTGTGTCTGCATTTGTGCGTATCAGTATGCTGATTGCCCATCTTTGTGCTGTGCTTTGTGCGTTTCATAGATTTATGTTTCTCTGTCAGAATATCTCCGTCTCTCCTCACACACACACACACACACTCACACACACACACACACACACAGAGACTCTCAAACACAGACACACACAGCCTCATTCCTACAGCCTATTAGACCTCAGTGTGATGCTCCATGTACAGATCGTAGCTCTTGTACCAGACCTGAGAGAGAGGCAGAGATCGTTTTCCGCCACATTAACGCT